>NW_024121976.1:1193937-1209497 GCF_016745375.1 Pimephales promelas | reverse complement strand
ATTTTTTTTCTTCAAGTGAATGCAATACGCCTCCGTAGCTTTGAAACGGTGTGTAGAAATAAAGCTGAGTGTGTGGAGCGGTGTGAGTCAGACTGACGACATATTGGCCAATCCTCACTTTCTGAGAGCGCTTTAAAGGCTTGTTTGAGGGTCAAGACCTGGTTTGTGTGTGTGGAATGCGTGAGTGTGTGTGTGTGTGTATGCTCACCGTGGCTCGTATGTGTGTTTTGGCCTCCCGTAGCTCCTGTCTCAATCCTTCTGTCATGGCGGTCACAGCATATTTGGTGGCGCAGTAAAAGTGTTCGTCAGCGCTGGGCACCATCCTGTGACCCCCCATACTGCAGACAAGATCAACAACAGCCTCAGGTGTGTGTGTGTGTGTGTGTCTTTTCATTGTGTGTTATCTCAGTAAAGCTGCTCTGAAACCATCCGTATTGTAAAAAGCGCTGTATAAATAAATGTGACTTGTGTGTGTGTGCTGTTAAAGGGCTCAAAGCAAGTGAAGCTAAAGCGTCTCGATCGCCCCCTGGTGGCCGCTTGCAGTGCATGTCATAAACCCCGCCCCCTCTCCATGGAATCTGATGGGATGTGAGCCCCAAATTCAAACTTCAAATAATTTAGTTATATGTAATTCTATAGGCGTACCGTCATGATTGACATCTGTGCTTGCGAATGAGGATTGTGGGCGGGACCTTGATGCCATGATCACTATTTTAGCGAAGTGGAGATAGTCTGTGGCTCAGTGAAGCAGGAGTACCTGTTGATGTTGATGATGTGTCCGTCGTCCACGTTTCTCTCCTTCATGGACTGGTAGGCCTCACGTGTGCAGATGGCCAGAGCGAGGACGTTTACCTGCACATGGATGATAAAGATCCAGATCACGTGACATCCAGGTCATATTTTACCCCAAAAAACAGTAAAGTGTGGCTCTAGCAGCGACGCCAAAGTCAAAATTATACTTCTTTTTTTCTTTTTGTCCAGAAAGCTTATTTTAAGGCTTATATTTTGAAAAATTAACTCGTTAATTCAGAAAAACAGAGTAGATTTTTTTTCTTCAAGTGAATGCAATACGCCTCCGTACATTTCATCTTGATAATATTTTTTCTCTTTTTTTTAATGCAGATTTTTGTTTTACCTTTAAATGACTAGATTTGATAAATAATCAATAAATAATAATTTAAGCACATTTCAACTTAATTTCAAAAGAACTCACAATTTTAATGCATTAACCTTTTTAAATTCCGCTCTAAATATCTTACATTGGAGTGTTTCTCGACCTCTGGTGGGAAAATAATAATATTATTTCATGATTCTTGCCACTAGATGGCCTCGAGCTGTTCCTCTGGGTCCTAAAGTCAGTTCACTTCAGTCTGCATTCAGACACACGTGGACATTATAAAATCTTTTTTTTTTTGTTTTAGCATTTTTAGTTAGCATTCCTCACATTTCTAAGTGGTCAAATTGCAAATTAATTTCAACCAAAAAACCCCTCAAATCCATTTTTTTTGTATATTCGTGGTTCAAGTGCGACGAAAGATGAGCCCCTTTGACGAACCCTCAATTTTTTTTGTTTTATGTTCAACATTTCAGATCAAAATGACCCGAGGGAAGGATGAGGTTAAAACCAGTTGAAGAGGCGAGCAGAAATGATGAATAAAAGCAGCACTATTCTAATATGTATGAGTGTGTGTGTGTGTGTGTGTGTGTGTGTGTGTACTCCAGTCTTGAGTGTCACATGATCCTTCAGAAATCATTCTAATATGATGATTTGCTGCTCAAGAAACATTAAAAACAATTGTGCTGCTTCATATTATGTCACTTCTGATCCATTTAATGTACAAATTTTTTTGTGAAACACACACTTTCCGACTATAGTAATAGCGCAAGTCTCTCCTGAGGCTTCTCTCAGACATGGGGAGTGCTGATACTCACATCGATCATATTCCTCCACCCTTCAGTGCTTCCGCTGAGCAGTGGTTCGTTGTGAGCCAGACCAGCGTTGTTAATACACACGTCCACTCCCTGATGCAACGTCTTAATGGCGGAAAACATGGAGAGGATCTCGTCCTCGTTGCACAGATCACACTTATACGGGATCAGGGTGCCGCTGTATCCGGCGCTCTGACACTCGGCTGCCAACTTCTGCAACACAAGACGCCAGCACAGCTTCACACACTCGTCTGAGAACGTTTAAAACATCGTTAACATGTGTAACGCTGAGGGATTTGTGCTCAAATGCAAGTACACAACTTCCTTACTTGAGTGAAAGTGCAGAAACTACTGGTCAGATGTTACTCCGTTACAAGTAAAAGTTGTAAAGGTTGAGTAGAAGTACACAAGAACTCGTTTGCGTATCAAAAGTAAAAAAGTAAGTGTCAATGCATTTCTCTGAATCTATGAATCTACATTTCCAGTAGTGAGATTGAATACGTGCACTCAGTAACGTCCACAATGGTTTCAAACACTCAAATAGTGCCCTGTTTAACCCTTGTGCATCAATTTAAAAAAGTTACACATATAGGTAAAAAGAGGACAAAAATGTCCATGTCAAAAAACGGTCATAAAAAAAAACGTGACGCTTTGGAGCACAGACTTAAGTTTGGTGTCATTTTAAAGAAGACCCTTTGCAGATTATTGCTGAAGTAAAAAAATAATAATAAGTAAATCCAAAAAAAAGTTATATAGGTATAAGTTTATGAAAATTATTTATTAAAAATATTTTATATAAAATATATATATTTTTAAATCAGGTTGAACTCAAAACTGCAATAAAATCAAAGCCATAAATCTAAATAGGTTGTGTTCCAAATTTGAGGATGATATCTCAAAAAATGAGCTTTCGGTAACAGTTTGTTTGGGCGTAGTGACATATTTTCCCCATTGGGTGCCAGCAAAACCCCACTGGAGCTCACAGTGATTGCAGTTTTTCTCTCTCAGTATTACAAACACACACACACACATATTTTTTTATAACACACTCTGACATCCATACCAACACATCCACACAAATATTGTTGCATAATTTATCCAGTTGGCTCTATAATATGCCGAAGCAGAAAACAGGAATAAAGCGATATTTGTTTTATTGGCCAAACTTTAAAAAAAATGGCACCATCTGATAAAAAATAGTAAAAAATAACATTTTGAAGCCTTGCCATCAGAATGAAAGCCTCTTAACAAAGATTGCATAATTTTATAGTTAACTGAACCGGGGATTAAAAATGGCAGCTTTAATGGGGACATTTTTGTCCAAAAGGTGCTGAGAGGGAGTATTTTTTGTACCTAATGCAAAAAATATTTTTTTAAGAAAATGACGGTGAAATAGTAAAATTCCAATAAAAATACACACCTGTGCCAAGTTTTTTGCAGTTAGCTTTAACACAGGCAAAGTGATCAAAAAAACTAAACTGAAAAGGACAAAAATGTCCACAAGGATGCACAAGGGTTAAAGTTGATTGATTGGCTTTTAGTGTGAATATGTTAGCTTTACTGTTATCTAGAAGCTAGTGTGATCCAAAACAATGACAAAATTCGCATTTCGAAAACCAAACCCAACACGAAATGGTTCTATTTAGAACCAGAAATGGTTCCATCCCCCGCTTCATATATGGAACTCCAAAATGAACAATTTTTTCTGGTAAAAGGTTCTATTGGCCAAGTACGGAACCCCAGGGTTCTATATAGAACCCAGAGGAACCCTTTTTTTTAAGAGTGTATAGAACCTTTTAGGGGTTCCAAATACGTAGCACTGATAGAACCTTTTAAGGTTCTTTATAGAAGCTTTTCTTCTAAGAGTGAACGCTAGGGGTGTGTAACAATATATCGCAATCCAAAAAAGCAACAATACGTATCGTGGATAGGGACAATATGTCTCGTGGATAGTGTGAGAAAAAAATTCAAGTTTTCAGAGTTTTAGTGTCATTACTACATTAAACTACTATATAAAACTTTGAATATAATGTATGATAATGCAATGGGGGAATATTTGTGCAATGGGTCTTGATAATGCCAAATATCTTATGTTACCTGT
Source organism: Pimephales promelas (assembly GCF_016745375.1). Next base: position 1,205,467 of record NW_024121976.1, on the reverse strand, counting down.
AAAAAGTGGCCAACATTATTTTAAATATATCAGATTTTTAGGTTCAGAATCATGAATATTGTTATTCTGGTGTCACCATTGTCCTTGTCCAAAACCTATTCATTAAAAACCCACATTGTAATATCAAATTTAGTATTTTAATCAACAGTACATTTTTTGTTAACCTTTTATCATATGTCTTGGAGTATCGCAATAATATCGTTTCGTGATATGTATCGAATCGTGACCTGAGGGTATCGTTACACCCCTAGTGAACGCTGAAAATAAAAACTATGAATTTCCATTAAAAAAACACAGCATAAAAATCCCAGAAGTCCCTGCATTACACATACAACAAGATTCTATTTCTTACAGTAATGTTCCCTTGTTATAATTGAGCATGTTTTATACACAGACTGTTTATGATGAACTTTGATTCATCATCTTGTATCGAGCCGGCTGCACTATTGTGGCACTTTTTAAGATAAAATAAGATTCTGGTAGTTAAAGTATAGGTATTAACATTATTTTACTTAGTGAAATATAAATAAACAGTAATAAATTGTGAAATATCAGTTTTGGGAGGATGTCCACTTGGTTATTGTTGAAATCCTGGGTTATGATATACCTAAGTCATGTTCAGTGCTGTATTTTGGTAATATGAAAGTGAACACTGTGTCACGAGAAGACCGATACCTGTTTAAAATTTTGTTAGTAGCATTTAAAAAGGCCATTACGAAAAGATGGTACAAGCCGGACCCCCCAACACGAGATGAATGGCTGAAACTAGTGTCTGAAATAAGTGTAATGAAATGGTTGACTCATAAGATAAGAGTTCAAGAGGATCAATGAGCAAATAATTGGGGAAAATGGACTATATTTACATCTCAACGACAAGAAGAGGTCTGAAGTTGATGTATCTCATTCACTAAATTGTAATGTTAAGGTAATTCAGATTGTTTTTTTGGTTTGTGTTTGTTTTGTTAACTATAATTTTTGTATATGTGTTGAAACTATAAAAAATAAAGTATTAAAAAAAATATTGTGAAAGATGAAGGCATCCTGTAGAACTGGAAACATCGGCACAGTATCTGTGTGTTTTGATCTTCTTGCAGACTGTTATTTACTGTAAATTTAACAGGATTTTCATTTTTGTGTGTACAAGTGCAACATAGATGTGTTCATATCTCAAATAATGTGCTGTAGTGTTTCATGGTAAAGCACATACTCTTGAAGAAGTTACAGTTCATCATTTAAAGATTTGAAGATATTACAAATTCCAATGAATATTAACTGATGTTTTCAGAGTCAAAATCTCCACATCGAAAGACTCTCAGAAATCAATGCCATTAACAACTAGAACGAGAGAGAGAGAGAGAGAGAATAACAGGACGAGTTCTGCTCTCAGATTCACTTACTGCTCTTTTCTTATAAGCGTATGAACATGAGCAGGAGCACAGCGGGAAATCAGGAGAGATGTTTGAGGAATTCACACACACACACACACACACACACACACGTCTCCTTTCACCTGTATCAAGACTGATTTGTCCTGTCAGTGTGTGTTCTCGTCTTCATTAGCAGAGCTGCAGATCTGAAGTGAACAAAAGAGCCACTCACACACACACACACACACACACACACAGAACTGTGGAGTTACCCTTCAACTACACATCGTTTACAATCGGCAGTGAGAAATTTAAAATAAATGATGTTAAACTTTAGTTGACAGTCACGCATAAACACACACACACACACATTTTTGGCGACACCAGTTTTATTTACCTCTCACAGAAATCTTTGCTGACAGAGTGTTAATTCAGTTTGAGTGTGTGTGTGTGTGATACGTGTATGTGTGTGAGATTGTGTGTGTGTGTGTGGAGGGAAAGAAGGCCCCAGTGTGGCATGATGTCTCTGCCAACACTACTTTATTACATGAAATAGAGTATTATATTACATTTACACTACGGGAAACTCTCTCTCTCCCTGTGTGTGTGAGTGTTAGTGTGTGTGTGTGTGTGTGTGTGAGTTAATGTTGGACTCAGATGGAGAGAATTTGAGATTCTCTCTTTGTGCGTGTGTGTGTGTGTGTGTGTGTGTGTGTGTGTGAGAGAGAGAGAGAGAGACTGAGAGTGTGTGTGTGTGTATGTGTGAGTCCGAATGTGTGTGTATTTATAGTAAACTGTTGTGCAGATATGTGTGTGTGTGTGTGTGTAAGGAAAGGCATCCAGATTGGTTTCAGCACCATGAGAAGCATCCGGCTCTGTGTGTGTGTGTGTGTGTGTGTGTGTGTGTGAGTGTGTGTGTGTGTGTGTGTGTGTGTGTGTGAGAGAGAGAGAGACTGAGAGTGTGTGTGTGTGTATGTGTGAGTCCGAATGTGTGTGTATTTATAGTAAACTGTTGTGCAGATATGTGTGTGTGTGTGTGTGTGTGTGTGTAAGGAAAGGCATCCAGATTGGTTTCAGCACCATGAGAAGCATCCGGCTCTGTGTGTGTGTGTGTGTGTGTGTGTGTGAGAGAGAGAGAGACTGAGAGTGTGTGTGTGTGTATGTGTGAGTCCGAATGTGTGTGTATTTATAGTAAACTGTTGTGCAGATATGTGTGTGTGTGTGTGTGTGTGTGTGTGTGTGTAAGGAAAGGCATCCAGATTGGTTTCAGCACCACGAGAAGCATCCGGCTCTGTGTGTGTGTGTGTGTGTGTGTGTGTGTGTGTGTGTGTGTGTGTGTGTGTGTGTGTGTGAGAGAGAGAGAGAGACTGAGAGTGTGTGTGTGTGTGTATGTGTGAGTCCGAATGTGTGTGTATTTATAGTAAACTGTTGTGCAGATATGTGTGTGTGTGTGTGTGTGTGTGTGTGTGTAAGGAAAGGCATCCAGATTGGTTTCAGCACCACGAGAAGCATCCGGCTCTGTGTGTGTGTGTGTGTGTGTGAGAGAGAGAGACTGAGAGTGTGTGCGTGTATGTGTGAGTCCGAATGTGTGTGTATTTATAGTAAACTGTTGTGCAGACATGTGTGTGTGTGTGTGTGTGTGTGTAAGGAAAGGCATCCAGATTGGTTTCAGCACCACGAGAAGCATCTGGCTCTGTGTGTGTGTGTGTGTGTGAGAGAGAGAGACTGAGAGTGTGTGTGTGTGTATGTGTGAGTCCGAATGTGTGTGTATTTAGTAAACTGTTGTGCAGATATGTGTGTGTGTGTGTGTGTGTGTGTGTAAGGAAAGGCATCCAGATTGGTTTCAGCACCACAAGAAGCATCCGGCTCTGTGTGTGTGTGTGAGAGAGACTGAGAGTGTGTGTGTATGTGTGAGTCTGAATGTGTGTGTGTATTTATAATAAACTGTTGTGCAGATATGTGTGTGTGTGTGTGTGTGTGTGTGTGTGTGTGTGTGTGTGTAAGGAAAGGCATCCAGATTGGTTCCAGCACCACGAGAAGCATCCGGCTCTCTGTGTGTGTGTGTGTGTGTGTGAGAGAGACTGAGAGAGTGTGTGTGTGTATGTGTGAGTCTGAATGTGTGTGTGTGTATTTATAGTAAACTGTTGTGCAGATCTGTGTGTGTGTGGGATCCGGCTGCACAGGTTACAGGCAGTGTTACTGATCTCCACTCGTAACACACTCCTGCTCCTCTAACCTGACGTGACCAACTGATCTCAGGTCAGAGACACTAATGATCCTCCAGAGTCTGCAGGCTTTCAATCATCTCATCACTTCCACTTTAATGACACTGATTAATGATTCAGGCCAGCCTTGCACAGCAGTAATCTATCACAGGTGGAAGTGTGTGTGTGTGTGTGTGTGGTTGAAAGAGCGTAAATCTGCTGTAATGTTTAATCTGGTGAGTGTTTAGTAACACGAGAATCATCCGTTCACGCGTTCAGAGTTTAATGAGGCGAATTGCTCACACACACACACACACACACACACTCAGATCCGCCAGCCGAACTGTACGCATCATCGCTGTTCGAGGATATTCCTGTCAGATTGTTTGGGTGTTTCTTTCTTTGCACGTGTGATGAACAGCACAGGTCACACACTCATCAAATTATGGATAACTCTATTTATGTCGTTTAATAATGATAATGATGATACAATAATGATGCGCATTGATAAATTACACAACAAATACTGTAATATTAAAAAAAAAAAAAAATCAAAGGGGTCCAAATGAGAGTTTTTAAAAATGAATGAATTTTTTTTCGAATCATTTGGTTAATTCAACGAACGAAATGACTCGAAAAAAGATTCGTTCATTTAGGTCCAAAAGAGAGTTTCAGTGCAGCTTCAAAGGGCTTTAAACGACACCAAACAATGAATAAGGGTCTTATCAAGCGAAACAAGCGGTCATTTAATAAATAATGTTGTTCTGTGATGCGCATTCGTGACAAATCTTTCTTCGAGTCATTTGATTCATTTAACAAACGAAATGACACGGAAAAAGATTAATTCATTTTGATGAACTCGTTCGAACAGGAGAGTCACGAACGCGCATCACAGAACAGAGCAAGGCGAGCATTTGAGCTTATAAAACTTAAACTTTTCTATTTATTTTTTAAATGACCGCTCGTTTCGCTTGATAAGACCCTTATTCATCGTCTGGAATCGTTTAAAGCCCTTTGAAGATGCACTGAAACTGTCTTTTGGACCTTGAACCGTTTGGACCCCATTGAAGTCCATTATATGGAGAAAAATCCTGGAATGTTTTCATCAAAAACCTTCATTTCTTTTCGACTGAAAAAAGAAAGACGTGGACATGTTGGATGGGGGTGAGTAAATTATCAGCAAAATAATTTTTATAATTTAATATTTTTTTTTAAAGTGAACTACTGCTTTAAATTTCCACTGAAGCCTCGTCGTCTGGGCTGTGTTTAGACGTCACTGATCTGCTGAAAGACAGCGACGGATCACTCCATCTCACGGCGGCACGCGGGGGTTTCGTCATCAGGACACAGCCCAGTATAATCATGGATTACAGCAGACAGGGTCTCAGCATATTTCCTCATGCAATTAAACGCAGATTACTGTGAGAATAAAACCACTCAATAAGAAATAAAGAATGCTTTAAGTCTTGTTATGAAATATAATCGCATTTGGTTTATTGCGGGGTTGATTCTCCCGTCTCCCTCCCTCCCGGGTCTCGATGCACTCGATGAACCCGCGTGTGTGCGCGCGCGCGCGTGTGTGTGTGTGTGTCTGCACGCGTCTGCGGTGTCGTTCAGTTTGTGGAGACAGAGGCTTTCAGGAGGGATGGATGTTCCCTGAGGCTGAATAAAGGACATATTGCTCATTTCTACCAGAAATATTAGATGCGCTCCATCTTTCCAGGGGGTGTGGACACACACAGGGACATTACATAAACGTACTGTACAAACTGCCTATATTTTGTCTCCTAACACTAAACCGACCCCTAAACCTACAAAACCTTTAATAATTTGTTATTTTTATACCAGATTTACAAATTAGGATGTCCCTAAAGGGAGATTTTGGTCACAAATTTGTCTCCAAAATATAGTTAAAGGGGTTGGTACAGCATGGGGTCGAGTTATTAATGACTTAATTTTCATTTTTGGGCGAACTAACCTTTTAAAGGACAAGTTCGGTATTTTACAATTAAAGCTTTAAGTTTTAAAATTAAAGTTTTAAGATCGTTTCTGATGAAATAGAGTGCCGAAGTGATGACGTCACTTTGTAGGACAACCCGGAAGCTAGCGGCGCATGGGTTCCCTCGGTCGAAAAGCAATGCATTTTCCCCATAGACTTTTGGAAAATCGCAAAAAATAAGATCTGTGTTTAACAAAGGGTTGTGACCCTTACACGTTTTGTCTTGCAAGATAATCTTTACAAGTTAATCCAAAATGTATACATTTTGAAGCCTATATAAAGATTTTAAAAAACATAATCGGACACAATAAAGTTTAAAAAAAACCACAAGCAGGTTATAACTGTGTGTTCTGTGTCAGAGATCAAAACGTGAAAATATTTAGAGGCTTTGTTCACCACAGACCTTATTTCAGGCAATTTAGCAAAAACCCATTCAAAAATCCCATAGACTTCAGAGCGAGGGAACCGTAATGCTAAAATGCTAACTCACTTCCGCTTTTTGGCCTACAGAGTGACGTCGTAACTTCGGCAATGGTTAAGATTGTTTTTCGGATTCTGTGGAAGCACCACCCAAAGGTAGCAAAGGTGCATTATTGCCACCAACTGGGCTGGAGTGTCTATTATTCAAGCTCTCAACGGACGAAAGTGTGTTTATTTGCATATATAGCTACTGCATGTGCTGTTCGCACTGTTTTAGCAGCTGACTGACTAATGTGATTATGAAAATCAGGTGCAGAGAGAGAGACTGTGTGTGTGTGTGTGTGTGTGTCACAGGTCGTAATGTCATCTACTGCAGGTTGTGATGTGTCAGGTCCACCACACCCAGCATGGAAAACAAGTCGTTTCACACACACAAAACATGCACAGATCACTGATATGCAGAAACGTAAAATGTCTACTCATTTTCAAGATTTGTTATCACAAAAAATGTTCTTTTGTCAATCAACTTTATAATTTATTTAGTTGAGATAACTTATTATTTTGAGTTTCTGATGGTTAAATTAATCTCCTTCATTGTATTAACTCACTTTTTCCAGTTCAATCAACTTAAAATTTTAAGGCAACCAGGTTACTTACTTTTTTAAGTTAAACCATCAATATTTTTTTTACAGTGTAGTAATCAACATTTTTTCTTTTGTCAAATCAACTTAAATAATTTATTTAGTTGAGATAACATATAATTTTGAGTTTCTGATGATTAAATCATTCTCCTTCATTGTATTAACTCACTTTTCCCAGTTCAATGAACTTACATTTTTAAGGCAACCAGGTTACTTAATTTTTTTTTAAGTTAAACCATCAATATTTTTTTACAGTGCAATAACCAAAGACACACACCTTTACATTTTTCAGGACTCACGTCTGTGTTCACGGTAAACCTGCACCGTGTGAGCGGAAACACACTGGATTTTCCATTGGCTTGCATGTTTTGTTCATCAAGATAATCTTCACAAATGAAGACACATTTTATGAATTTTGAAGCCTAAATGCATTTGACCTGTGGCTAAGCCCCGCCCCCTCCACTCACTCGGACACACAGTCATCATTCGGGCACGGGAGCTATGGCAGCGGTGACGTTTCCCAGGAGGCAATTGGTGATTTTTGGAGACAGAAAGATTATATATCATCTGGAAGTCTCATAAAGGGCCTTAACTATGCATTGGAGGGTTATATTAATAATTTTATTGTTGAAAGGTTGATGAAATGTACAGGTCACAGCGTAAATGTGATAAACCACGTATCGTCGCCATCACCATTTGTACGACATTGTTAACATTAATCTCGGTTATTTACAGATACGTTAATGAAGCTTACAACCCAGCTAACGTTAACGTTTTTTTAACGTTAGGCTAACGTTACGTTAGAGATTTAAAGATGTTCAAATACGCTGTTGACTTAACTCAGAACAGATGTAGACATCCTTGTTTAATTTATCCACGTTTAGTTGGTGTTGTGGTCTACCACATAACTTTATCCAGAGCAGACACTTATCTCGGTTGAGATGTGGCTTGGGAACGGGTAAAAAACACACACCGTCGCCCAGCCTCTCATGAACTCCATACACACCGTTTGACCATTTTAAACTTAAAATAACAAGAAAAAACGAATGAAAACTGACTAACTTCAATGCATTTCAATGGACGTGGAAGCAGAGCATGTCCGAGTGTATTGGGTTAGCTGCGCACTGTGATTGGCTCATTGCATTTGAGGGCGTGGCTTAGCCATAGGTCAATTGGCAGAAGAGCTAAATATAGGGTATAGACAAACTACAACGTCACATGACTTTGACAATGTCGCATACGCTTATATAGTTCAACTAGTTAGCAAGAGCGCAATTTTTAAACACAATGAGACTACAGAGTATTTAGATAGGCTGATGACGTTTAACGTCCTATTTGAAGACAAGTGCTTTAAAAAAATTATGTTGTCCATATGCGAACTGCAATGGGTCCAATAAAACTGCAATGGGTTTATTAAACAGTTTCTTTCCCTCAACTATTAGACTTCTTAACCAGAGAACATGATTTGAACTATATATTTATTTATTATTTTCATTTTTAATGTATTCTAGTATTTTTATATTTATATTTAAATTGTGCACTGAATTACTGAATAGTGTATGTGTGAAACACAATTTCGTTTTTATGTACACCATGAAAATGACAAATAAAGGAAGCTGAATCTGAATCTTGTATAAAACATGACAATATCCCGAACTCATGTTCAGCGCACACACACTCTAAAAAATGCTGGGTTGTTTTAACCCAACTTTGGGTCAAATATGGACTAACCCAGCCGTTGGGTTAAATTTTTACATTACATTTTTAACCCAACATTTCGGGTTTGTCCATATTTGACCCAAAATTGGGTTAAAACAACCCAGCATTTTTTAGAGTGCACCTTGTTCAAGCCATTGAATGCAGGACAGGAGAGCCAGAAGTGCTTTGCTTACAAAAATGAATCATCCAGCAGATTCTGAAGGACTTTGGTGTTAAAATATCACACAGAGATAAAATAATCTACATTAAAAACTAGTTTGGAAAATGAGCTTGAACTTCGACATTTGGCCTAATAAATAAAGAACGTCAGCCGGCGGTTTTAGCATCAGCGAAACCATGATTTTCATTTAATGCTGCTAAACTCACTCGAGTTTGGAACGGAGACAGAAAGAGTGCATGCAAGTGTACGCCAGCGAGTGTGTGTGAAGCACAGTGGGAAAAACCCTTTCCTCAAACTGAGGCTGGAACACAGCCCAGAGAAGCAGAAATAAAAGAGGAGTCCGGTCCGCTTAAACAAACACAATGATCGCCTGCCAACATGACAGAATACATTATCTGCAGCGCCACCGGAAGACTGAGAGTCTGTGTGTGTGTGTGTGTGTGAGAGGTCTGAGTGTCTTAACGAGAGCCGTGAAACTTGGCGTTAAATCTGACGAGCGAGGCTTACTAGAGCACAGTTCCCACTGCATTCATTCAGCTGTAGAAATGGACAAATCACACACAAATATCAGCCACTTCAACCTCCATGACTCGTTTTATCATGCAACGCACACACACACACACACACACACACACAGCTCTTTTTTAACCCTTGTGCTGCATTAGATTTTTAACACAGTTGAGTGCATTAAGGACCAAAAATGGCCACATATTAAACATTGCCTAAAATATTATATATTATTATTATTTTCCACTTTTACCAAGTTAAATCTTTTAACCAGCATCAGTCCTCATCATAACTACCAAAAATGTATTCAATTTCAGGATTTTAACCTTTTAATTACCAGTTTTGTTTGCGAAACCATCGATTTGTATAAGAGGAAAAAACACAAAAATTCAATTATTTTCAATAAACTAAATGCAAAGAGAAAACTTTAGATTTGGATTATCACAGTCCCACTTTGCAAAAAATCCCACTTAGCGCGTTAGAGACCAAAAATGGCCACCTATTAAACATTGCCTATTGCCTAAAATAAGGTGCATTTCCACCCATAGGGAATAAATATGTAGTGACGTCATCTGGTGGAATACACTATATAATGCAAATATAATGCTTTTGCTTCAAAATGAAAGGATGTTTGTGCAAAAATCATGTTTCATGTATTACTGACAGCCTCAGATTTAAACAACGTTTTAATGGGTTTCAATGGGCCATTTCTGGTCTTTATGGTGCTGAGTGTTACTATTTGATCTACACAGTGTGTGTTATACATATTTTCCAAAATGGGATCACATTTTTTACATGTATCCAAAAAGTCACAATTTTGCCAAATTTCATACCATTTGCATTAAAACAGCCAAAATGGTCAAAGAAATTAAACTGCAAAAGACCAAAAATGTCCCTAATGCAGCATAAGGGTTAAGATTTTAAGATATGAACAATAACATTAAGATGCTTTCAAACAATACAATAAAGTGTGCGCTGTCCCTTTAAGAGAACGATGGTGATTGACAGCTGGGTGATGTCATCATCATTCAGTGTGTGTCCTTGTAATCTAACGCTTTATAAAAGTGCCCGCAACTGGTTTGGTTACGCTCCAGTTAAAGGCCATCCATTACTGACGGCTGGAATAATCAGTTCAGAGAAGAGTTGAGATTCACTCCGGACCGGAATAACAACATTGTTCAATGACACACCCATCTAACACACACAAATATGTGACATGTGCACACAATTGTGGCATATTTCTGTCACTCCATTGAATGTTGTTTAGGGAGTCACTTACATGCTTAATGAGATGACAATGCAAGATAAACATGTACTTGGTAAAAGTCATAAATGGTTTCCAGTGCCCCAACACTCTTAGAAGAAATGGTTCTATTTAGAACCAGAAATGGTTCCATCTCCCACTTTATATATGGAACTCCAAAATGGTTCTATATAGAACCATTTTTTTTGGTAAAAGGTTCTATTGGAACCCTAGAGAGAACTCTAGAGGAACCCTTTTTTTAAGAGTGGATAGAACCTTTTAGGGGTTCCAAATACGTAGCACTGATAGAACCTTTTACGGTTCTATATAGAACCTTTTCTTCTAAGAGTGTATTGTGCAATTTTAAAGGTTCCCGGTTTCCAAGGTCAAAAATACTACAATTTTCTTTAAGCAACTTTAAGCACTTTTAGTTTTGTTGTACAAGCAAAACAATCGGCCCAGGGGCCGGTTGCATAAACCTCCGAGACAAGCCTTACAAGCTTTTTTCTTTAACACTTAAAGCATTTTTAAATGAGTTACATACAGCCTAATTTGATACCGAAAACTACTGTCACACAATTGCTTAAAGGAGTCGTTCACTTTAAAAAGACTTTTGCTGATAATTTACTCGCCCCCGTGTCATCCAAGATGTCCACGTCTTTCTTTCTTCAGTCGAAAAGAAATGAAGGTTTTTGATGAAAACATTCCAGGATTTTCTCCATATAATGGACTTCAATGGGGTCCAAACGGTTCAAGGTCCAAATGAGAGTTTCAGTGCAGCTTCAAAGGGCTTTAAACGACACCAGACGATGAATAAGGGTCTTATCAAGTGAAACGATCGGCCATTTCACAAATAAATAAAAATTTAAGTTTTATAAGCTCAAATGCTCGCCTTGCTCTGTTCTGTGATGCACGTTCGAGCATTTGTGCTTATAAAACTTTTATTTATTTATTAAATGAGCGATGGTTTCGCTAGATAAGACCCTTATTCATCGTCTGGAATCGTTTAAAGCCCTTTGAACAGTTTGCACTGAAACTCTCATTTGGACCTTGAACCGTTTGGACCCCATTGAAGTCCATTATATGGAGAAAATCCTGGAATGTTCTTCATTTCTTTTCGACTGAAGAAAGAAAGACATGGACATCTTGGATGACACGGGGGCGATGTAAATTATCAGCAAAAGTTTTTTGAAAGTGAACTACTCCTTTAAGGCACTGTCTATGTTTATGCAACCGGCCAGAAAACAACACTTACATTAAACATTAAAAT
>NW_024121976.1:1178937-1188937 GCF_016745375.1 Pimephales promelas | reverse complement strand
CCTAATTTGTAAGTCGCTTTGGATAAAATGTAGATATAAAAAAGATGGATACGAAGAGTTCAGATGCAAAAGCCTCTAAATGCCATTTGAAATTTTCTTCTTTAATGATGATTTTTATCAAACTTGTATATTTAAGTTCAGTAATTTCACTTAAATAACAATTAATAGGCAATTATCATTGCCATTTAAGTGAAATAACTGAACTTAAATATACAAGCTTGATAAAAATAACCATTCTAGAAGAAAATTTCAAATGGCACTTAGAGGCTTTTGCATCTGAACTCTTCATATATAAACCATAAAAACTTGTAGTATGCAAATATAAAAGTAAACACAACTACACAACACCGAGAGCTCCAGTCAAGGGCAGGGCTGAACACGTGATTAATGATTGACAGCCTGAGGAAGGGTTGAAGAATGACCCTTCCCTGAACTAACAACATTCCTCACTTTACCCAGAATATTATCACACAAAATATGAAATAAGAAATATGTTTTTCTAAACCCATATGACTGGAACACAAGAGGAGATGAATCTATGAATATTACTATGTGAGGAACATCTCTAGACTGAAGCTTCTTCACAATTATCCCCAGAAAGAATAACAGCCTTTGAGTTTAGATTGACGTGACAATAGCGATAAAACGTTGATTTTAGGGTGAAAAAGCAAGTAATACTAAGTCCTATAATTCAAAATCACACAAAACAGCAATATAAACTCCCAGCTAGTCTAAAAGTCAAGCATAAACTCCTCTAAGCGTAGTAAATTATGTAAAAATGCATTTAATTACACATGACACGCAGTTTAATAAACAGCTCGAGGTGATTTTAAAGAGTAAAGTGGGCGTGGCGAAATCTATCAATACTTCACACAGGCGATCAATCACTTTAATGAAGTGTCATTCCTCCCGAATGAACGCGCTGGACTCAGAAATAAAGGCTAAACTGTAGATACACTTGTGGAAACGAAGCCTGTATGTGGACAAGGAGTTTGATTGAGAAGCTCTTCATGCAGTGAGCTAACACCAGTAGCACTACAGCTAGGCCTTTGAGCACTAAAAACTCGTTTTAAGATCGGTTTTACCTCGATTTTGTCCACGTTCCGCGCGCAACCGACCACTTTCATGCCGTGCTGAACGAGAACGCGCGCGACAGCCGCTCCGATGCCGACAGACGCTCCGGTGACCAACGCGACTCTCCCCTTCCAGCGCTCCATCATCATCTTCATCAGACACAATGTATCACAATCACTGCAACGTCACAGTGTAACAAAGAGTTCTAATCCGCGCCTGAATGGAACGATGTATCAGATCGCGCGCGGCGGTTACTTTGTGTCTGTGTGTGTCGCGCGCGCGGTAATATTAATATCTCTCTGATTCAGAAGAGTGTCAGTCAGTGTGTGTTTAGGGCGGGAACTAATCACTTCAACCCTCCCTCTGCTCGCACACACACACGGATCCAATCCCAGCAGAACCCGCGATTAATAATTAACGACCGAAGCAAAAATAAATTAGGTTGTTGTCACCGTCCGCGCCTTTTTTGTTTTGTTTTCATTTATTAATTTATACTGTACGGAAGCATTTTGCATTCGCTTGAAGAAAAAAAAAAGTCTACTCCGTTTTTCTGATTTAACGAGTTAATTATCTCAGAATTACGAGATAATTTTAAACAGAAAAAAAAGTGTATGCTCCGTTTGAGTTACTCATAATAAAATTATGAGTAACTCATTAGTTCATAAAAACAGAGTGAAAAAAATGTTTTTCAAGAAAAATATATCTCATAATTCTTAGATAATTAACTCATTAATTAAGAAAAACTTTTTCTATGAAAAATTCTCTAGTAATTCGGATATAATTAACTTGTTAATTCAGAAAAACTGTAGATTTTGTTTCCTCAAGTGAATGCAATACGTTGAATGAATGAACGTGTGCACTGTAAACAAAAAACGAATAAATAAAAATCAATAAGGTTTGTTATTTATTCATTTTTATATTTTTATATATATATATATATATTTTATATGTGGAGAGTTTTCATGGCATCTGTTTGTATGTAGTTCAGTGAGCCTTGATTTGTATCTGGTATGTTAACTCAAAATAAAAAATATTGATCGCAAAAAGAATAAGGTTTGTTATTACAACATATGTTTTTACATTGCTTTAACTCAAAGTAAGTTAAGCAATTTTCAACTTTTTTAAAAAATGGTATACAATATTCAACTATTTTTTTAAGTCAGTTAAATTTAAGTTGAACTTACTAAAACATCCAAGTTGGTTGAACTTAAAAATTTAAGGGAGCAAATTTTCTATCACGTTCCTTTTAAATTAAAACCGGTCAGAAATGTCACTTGACATCATATGTGTAGAGTATATTGTTAATATTGGGGACATATTGTGTAAATTCTCATCAGTTGTCTAATAAAAATTACATTGAACTTAAGAAAATTTGTTAAGAAATCTGCTTTAAAAAATAAAAGAAGTGCTGGCAACAATATATGGACAAAGCATTTTAGTGAACACTTTTACACACACACACAAATAAAGAAAAACAAGCAAACAAAGTAAAAACTTTAAAACTCTTGATACAGTTTTGCATCAGGTGATATTATATTTAGATAATTTGTTAGTCACTTTTTATTGTCTATTAAAAAAAAAAACACGCCATCTAGTGGCTGACTAATTTCAACATTTACAATATAAGATAAAGCTGCAAATAATAAATAAAACAAGCTGTTTGCCAGCCTATCATGGGAACTTAAGTCATGTTTTTATATGCCAACCAACACTCACAAGAGACATGAAACATTCAAATCTGATGCATATTAATAAATATTCTTTATTTAGTAAATTTTGCACATTGCTTTCATCATCACATCCAATCTTCTTTATAAATGGATGTTTTCATCTTCCTGTAAAATCCATGATTCAGATCATTTTATTCCTGTACACATTTATCGGTACAATTCGCCACTAAAACGCTCACAGTCTGGGAGAAAACAAAAACAAAACAAAGAAATGCTTCACAAACAATACGTTAAGACTACCGACATCTAACCCTACAGCCAAGCTCGATTATCATTTTAACGACCTGCTCCCTAATCACCGTGTCGAGAGAGAAAGGAAAACAAAGCCAGCTGTGATTGGCTGAGAAGTGAAAGAGGAGGAGCCTGAAGGGGAAGACGTGTGTACAGATGCGAAAACGACGTGGACCTTTACCCAAAAAACATTGATTCTTTTGCCCATTTCATATTCCCAAATTCCTCCCTGAATAAAGCAACGACGCAGCAGTGATCATCATGAGTGTTTTGACGGTCTATAAAAGTAAGTGTGCGTTAGTGAGCGTGTGCGGTGGGCAGCCACTCTCCGCGGCAGTATTTGGTGAAGCGATCTTTAAGGTGCTGTCTGTACTGGTCTCGTGTTCGGTAGAAGGACTTGTTGTTCTCCACGAACGACTGGATCTCGTCCTGTGTCAGGCAGTTCTCTTCATCCGAGGTCACTTCAGATTCATTCTGTGCAAAAATAAATCAATAAATCAATATATGCACCTATTTCGATAAACAAACAGTAGTGAAAAATTTCACATTTCACATTTTTTTTTGTATGAACTGACTAAAGTACATTATTGGACCGTAATGTATGTATTAGAATTAGACAGCTTATAATTATGTAATGCATGTATAAGCTACCTTATAATTACAATGTCAGCTTGCTTATCCCTTTTTAAATTCTTTCCATCAAGCTACATCAAACCATTTTAAAAAAAAAGTAAATGTTATTTATTAGGATAAACCCCTTGAGATGCAACATCTCGTTTTCAAGGGGGTCACAGCCATCACAAAAGAACACTAATCAAATAAACAAAAGAACAATTATACATATTGGACAAACAAATACATACAGAAACACAAACACAAAAAAAAAAGAAAAAAAAAGAAAAAAAAACCCAAAACAAAACAAACAAAAAACCCCACTATATATATATATATATATATGAAGAGTTCAGATGCAAAAGCCTCTAAATGCCATTTGAACTTTTCTTCATTAATGATGATTTTGATCAAACTTGTATATTTAAGTTCAGTAATTTCACTTAAATAACAATTAATAGGTAATTATCATTGCCATTTAAGTGAAATTACTGAGGCTTTTAGAGGCTTTTGCATCTGAACTCTTCATATATATATATATATATATATATATATATATTAGGGCTGTGCAAAAATTAATTGCGATTAATCGCATCCAAAATAAAAGTCTGTGTTTACATAATATATTTGTGTGTGCTGTATATAATTATTTTGTATATGCATGCATGTATATATTTAAGAAAATGTGTTATTCATATATAAAATATTTATATTTATATAATATAGATTTTGTATTTATATATATATATATATATATATATACAGAATTTAAGCGCAAATAATTTTTAAATATATACATGCATGCATAGGTATTTATATATACAAAATAATTATATACAGCACACACAAATATATTATGTAAACACAGACTTTTATTTTGGATGTGTTTAATCGCAATTAATTTTTGCACAGCCCTAAAATATATATACATATACATATGTATACATATACATACACATATATATATAAAGTAAAAAATAATAAATAAATAGAAAAACAATAATATTAACCAAAATATGCAGAACTTTACAACCACTAGATCAAATTGGCAGAAATACATTTGAATATTTCAAATGTATGTATATATAAGCATTTGGATCACATTGTGTCAGCATCACACATTACAAGAGCAGTCAAAGACAAAGTAAGAAGACAAAGTATACTTAAACATCCCAAATGAAGGATCTACTATCCGAAGGTAAATTATTCCAGTCTAAAGTGGCTTTAAACATAAAAGCTCTTTTGCCAACTGTCTTCTTGGCTCAGGGGACAAGGAAAAAAAGCTGAACAGAGTGCCTCAAATTGAAGTATTAAGAACAAAATACTGTTTTAAATAAGAAGGGTAATTGAAATGGATGCATTTGAATATTACTTGAAGCCAATGGCTTTGTCGTCTTATATTTAAAGAAGGCCAATTAAGGGCATGATTTTCACTCATCAGTTGCTGCCTGCCTTCTAAAACCTCCTATTTAGCGATTCTACATCCATTACAGGAAGAAAGTCTGGCGTCGTTTGATTTCACACGTGTGTAAAAGAAAAGCTAACTTTTATGCACAGGATGTGTGGCGCGTTATACACCAGTGTTGCCAAGAGCGCCCTCTGGTGGACAAACTATACAACTCCAACACTCATGACATGGTTGAAGCGTGTTTCGTCCGTTTTTATTTTATTTTTGAAAGGTTAATTTATCGGATATTATAACTGTTTGGAAAATGCCTAATATCGGTCTGGCTGTATTGTGAACACTCACCAGCAGCTCCACGAGGCTCTTGTTGGCCTCTGTGCACGCGTCTGGCAGGACAGGCTGACTGTGGAAACACTCGCCGCTGCGAACATGATGCCGGATGCTCTCTAAGGACTCACAGCACAACTCGTCTTTGCTTCTGCACAGATGTGGTGAAGGAGAGGAGGACTCGTGAACGGTACTGCCGCCCGAGACGCACATCTCCTCCGCTTTAGACGCCTATGAGAGAGAGGAAAACACCACAACTTCAGTATTAACAAGCAGAGATGCACTGGAAACAAAACGAAAATTACAATTTAGCCAGAAACCAGAACTTTGAGCATCGTGACTTGCAGATGTTGTTTATAAATATAAATCAAACAGCAATATTACACACTAACTAAAGTTAGAAAAGTGAAATAATCAACCACCCCGTTAACTAACAAACCTTATAGTAAAGTGTGATAACGCACTTTCATCAAAGTGCCACACGATTAATATAATGTTTAGCCAGGTATGAATCGACACGGCCTAACAACACTTACTATATGTAAACTCCCACAAATGGACCCCTTGTTTTTTCTTTTCTTCTTCTTATTTTTGCCGTTTGTGTCGTCTTCAGAGATGGCCCAGCACTCCACACAACTGTCCACGGCGTCCTCCTCCTTCTCCTCCGAGTGGGGACTACACGAGCATTCACCTGAAGACAGACATGCATATCGTCAGGATCACATCTCAAGTGACTATCCATAAAACATCATAACTCTCGCAAATAAAATAAAATAAAAATCTGACTGGCTGGTCTGAAATCAGGATGCACAGGTTTTGAATCAGTCAAGTTTCCAGAATAAGATGCAATGTGTCAACACAGTTGAATAGACAAATGTTTGACCATCTGTAATCATAATAACGTTGCTTTACCCGTTTCATCATGGTTACACATGCCCTCGGTGCAGGCCACATCTGAGCCCTCTCTAGAGCCCGCCTCACTGCCCTCCATACTGGAGCAGTAACCGCAGTCACTGCCGTTACTGTGAGCCGACACTACTAGAGGAACACAGGCACAAACACACCAGTCAGAGGCATTCTGGGTACTAAGGGGCCTTAAAATGATTTCCAGGGCATATTTACCTTATCGTCCTCTGTTAAATTCTCATATTTAATTAAATTCAATTAAAACAGAGACACTATGGAGTGTTAACCAAACCAATCAAATGAAATCAGCATCAGAAAAATCCATTTTTGCACTGCAGAAGTTGCTGTATTTAGTTTCAATTTTGATATTTTTTTAGGTCAAACCGTTCTTGTCTGTTAGTCATATAATGGAGGTCTATGGTCACCACCAGTGTTGGGTGTAACTAATTACTAAGCAATTAGTTACTGTAATTTAATTACTTTTCCCTTGAAAATGTAAAGTAAGGGATTACTCTTCATTTATCAGTAATTTAATTAGAGTTACTTCTGATGTAATTGAGGTAAATACTGTGTATAGATCAATCCGATCTCACAGCGATTCGTACGCATTTTATGAGGTGTTTAAATTGTACGACCTGTACAAATTCGTATGAATTATTGTAAAATATGTATGAAAAAAGTGTGAAATGTCATGAGATCAGACAGAAAACAATAGTGGGTTTAACATCAAAATGTATTGTCTGATGTTAAAAAGTATGTTTTTATAATGTAACCTTCTCCACCTTTTAAGTTTAAGAATAATTGCAATTTTATAGTATTTATTTGAAAGAATTAAAACAGATTCATGTCTATCCTTGTATTATTCAGCTGGTTGAGATTGATATGGGATTTTGAAAGTAATTAGTAATTAAAAGTAATTAAATACTTTTTAGAGAGAGAGTAATTAGTACAGTAATCTAATTACACTGTTGAAGAGGTAAATAATAACTAGTAATTAATTACTTTTTTAGAGTAACTTACCCAACACTGGTCACCACCTCAAAGAGCAGCACAGAGAAGTCCAGATTAAACATGATTTAATGACTCGTAAATGTAAGTACACATTGATGGCCTAAGACACGAAACAAGCGGTTTGTGTGAGAAAACGAACAGTATTTATATCCTTTTACCTCTTGTAACCACAGTCACGTCCAAGTGATCTGAGGCCGCGGGCGCTTCGGTCTGCGCAAGCGCCGGAAGTGATCTCTTGGTCACTTCCAATATACAGGTAATAGATATACAGGAAATCGCAATGGAAGACGATTTTGATATATCAACAGACAACGTTGAATTTTTTTCGCAACTGCACGCGAGATCACTTCTGCGCTTTCAAGCGCTTGCGCAAACCACTCAGATCACTTGGATGTGGCTGTGGTTACAAGAAGTAAAAACAATATAAATACTGTTGGTTTTCTCACACAAACCGCTCGTTTCGTGTCTTAGGCCATCAATGTGTACTTACATTTACGAGTCATTAAATCATGTTTAACCCTCAGGTGGTCTTCGTTTTGGAGTCACACTTGTTATCCTCCCAGGCAAAAGTGACCAGACACCTAAAAATTAAATTTCCTCCATCCCAGTAAAACCAATGGAATTTATTTTTGTTCTATAATATTTATTCTTTGTAATTTAGTATATTGAGACAATCTGATTGAATTTATTAATATTTATGCAATATTTATGGTCTATTTTTGCCATGGAAAAATATATATATTTTTCTATATATATTATTTTTTTTAAAAAATTATTAATGCAGTATTTTAGTTTAATATAGAGCCTTCAGAAGAAAAAAAAAATTTCAAGAAAATTAGCACCAGCTGGTTACAGTAAAGAGAAAAAGCGTAGAATCATGGTGTAACCACTAGATGGCATGTACAGTTCTTTATGGAGAAGCATGTGAATTCCCCAGATGTTTATGAACACTTTTTTTTTTTTGGTGGATTTGAATATATAGTTGAAACAATCTGTAAAAAATATGTAAAAAAAAATAAATAAATAAAAATGTGTGAATTTGTGTGTTTGTCAATTTCCCATTCATTTCCTATGGGGGTAATTTTTGACCAAAGAACACAAGTGTGACTATTTTTTTTAAGACCACTTAGCATGCTCGGATCATGACCTCAATTTTTTTGTGTTCACATACCCAATGCCATAAAAGTCACCAAGTTTCGTAACATTACGATGAAGCTGTGATTTTTTAAATTTCAAAACAGAAAATTTTTCGGTCAGAAATGACCGAAGAGCACCTGAGGGTTAATCTGGACTTCTCTGTGCATGCTCTTTGAGGTGGTGACCATAGACCTCCATTATATGACTGACAGACAAGAACGGTTTGACCTAAAAATATCAAAATTGAAAATACTTTGGAAACAAAGACACCTACATCTTGGATGCCCTTGAGTTGAGATAAAACTTATCAAACATTAATTTCAAAGTGAACTATCCCTTTAATTCGATCCGGCCGCTCATTCACACAACACTGTTTGAGCTCAAGAACGCAAACCTTGAAACAGCTTCCAAGATGCAGGCGTTAAAAAACGATATCAAAAACGCAAATCTGAGAAAACGCTGACGCTGCACGTGCGTATGACACGGTCAGTCTATAGGTATAGGTATGCGTGTTTGAATATATGTGCGCGGGCGTGTAGTCTTTCTTTACAAACTGACCTCAACAAACTACTTCAAAAATGTTTGCATTATCCATGTGAACTGGAATCATTTTGACAATGTTTTGAAGGAGTCCGTCACAGGGGAGATCACATCTCATATCACACAGGCATCCTCTGCGAGCTCTCTTTACCTTTCTGGGTTTTGGGCGAGCGCAGGATTGAGGTCGCGGGACAGGTACAGGAGGAGCTCTCGCTGGCGATGATGACCTCCACGCTGCCGGACTCCTCTCCACTCCCACACGACTTACAGCCGCCGTCCACAGACTCAGACGAACCCTGGGGAAACACCAAGAAAAATACATCAGAATGTATAAAAAAATACGACTGCACGTTGTCGAGTCAATCATGTTTACACACAGAAACTTTCGTCTGTCATAAAAAAAATAGAAGAGAGCTTTATTGTCATTTTAAACAACGAAATAATTTTAAATTTCTGTTCAAATTCGGATTGGGATTCGATTTTATGCATTTTTCGCATCCGTTGCAAGCACTTAGAGTCGTGTTTTGACACTTCAGAGTATGGAAGCTTGTTTCCGCCACTGAATAAAAAAATAAAATAAATAATTGTGACTTTTTATCTCACAACTCTGACTTTTTTTCTCACAATTGCGAGTTTATATCTCACAATTCTGACTTTATTTCTCAGAATTGCGTGATATAAAGTCGCAATTGCGAGTTATAAAGTCAGAATTGCGAAAAAAGACAGAAGTCCGACTTTTTTTCTCACAATTGCGAGTTTACATCTCGCAATTCTGACTTTATAACACATAATTGCAAGTTTATATGTCGAAATTCTGACATCTTTTCTCAGAATTGTAAACTCGCAATTGTGACTTATCAAGCCAATTCTAAGGGGAAAAAAAAGACTAACTTTTTTCCCCCTCAGAATAGTTTAAATCTCACAATTCTGACTTTATATCTCGCAATTGCGACTTTATATCTCACAATTCTGACTTTCCATCTCACAATTCTGAGAAATAATGTCAGAATTGCGAGAAGTAAACTCA
>NW_024121976.1:1053937-1173937 GCF_016745375.1 Pimephales promelas | reverse complement strand
AAAACAAGAGACATTCTGCTGTTTAATTTACACTGATTCACTGTCACAGGCCTCTGTATATATTTGGTGTATGCATAGAGTTGCATTACAACTCATTTTAAATGGTTCAACGCAAAAAATATTTAGTAGTTTGTACATCTGGTTACATCTGGATTTTCTGGTGAATGCATTTTACATTACATGAAAAATATGTCTAGGGATTTTGTCAAGGAAGTAAAGAGGAAGATCAAAACACCAAACATCACGAGACGATTAAAACAACAGACTCACCCTAAAGGCTTCGGTTTGTGCGTGTCTAAAGAGTGCAGTTGGCAGCGTTTGTTCTTTTTACTCTTCGGGATGGAATCAATGATGTTGTTTAACTTTGACCTGCAACAAAATGAAATAAACAGCACACGTTAACATTAAAGACAACACTGATACATTTTTACAGGCAAGATCAAAACTATTCAATCGGCATATCCTTTCCCTTACACAATACTCTGACTGAACTTCCATAATGTGTCATTTCCATATGGTTGGGACTCAAAGTCCCCATAAAATCACTTTTAGGTGGGACTAAACTGCGGAGGAAAAGCTAACTGAGAGCGCCGTTAGACACTAACGCCCGTTTCACACATACTCCGTTTGCGGTGCGTATCCGGTACAGGATAGTGCTTTCACATATGCTGCGTTTGCAGTGCGTGAGCTGTACCACAAACACTCGCTATTTTTATTTCAAAATCAGAAGTTATGCAGCAATAGCGTGACCAGTGACCAACAGTCCTGTTTTCACGTCCTGTCCTGGCCGTTTTTTATAAAGTAATGTCCTGGATTAAAAAAAATAAATAAATAAAATAAAAACCCGCTGGAAAAGATCAGCTTTACAGCAAAATATAGGAGATGAGCAAACAAGGAGGATGAGGAAGAAAAACAGGATAAAGAGGAAGAAAACTAGTTCGTTTTTGTACGTTTGTGAGAGGTATTTTTGGTCAATTTGAAGGTATTTATTTTAGTTAATTAATATTAATATATTTATTTTTCTAATAGGTCTACAGAAGAGACATTCTTTTTTAATCATTATTTCATTAATTATTTTTTAAACCAACCTGTCATAATAAAACATATTGAGTATCCTCTGAGAAGCCTAGGCTATCTGAATTTGTGTCTTAATAACAATTTTCTATCCACAGAGGGGGCATAGCCTATTTTAATTGTATTGAAATTAATAAGGCATCTTTGAGTAAACTTCGAGTATCATTTGTTTTCTGGGCCATAGTATCCTGGTTTTTGGTAATCAAAATATGTCCACCATATGCAGCAACTTTTATTAAAATAAAAGTTTTGCCATGGCTTTGCGATTCTCTTTTACAAACTTTAATGGACGCATGCTCGTTTAAACACGATTTAAACAACGAATGCATACAATTCCATGCATTACTTGATTACTTTTACAAAAATATGAAACAATTAAATATACCTTTATGGAGAGATTACTACATTTTATTGAATTAAATGCATTTATGGTGAAACTACTACATTTCGAGGTCAATCTGAGTTCATTTTGACCACGAACCGTGCGCTGTCACTTTATTTCTGCGTTTGCAGCACAGCAGAAATAGACTCGGTACGGAAACGATCTCTGCACTGCTGTATACGCACCGCAACTGGAACGGATCGACGGACTGCATCCGCGCGCAGTGTGAAAGCTCTAACCTGTTAACATGGGTACGGAAAAAAATACGGACCGCATACGCACTGCAAACGGAGTATGTGTGAAACGGGCGTAAGAGTGTTTGCAGAACTCACCCATGAACATAAAAGAGTGTGTAGAGCTTCCTGGGGTCAGTGAGACACGCCCGTGTGACTGACAGCACTCCGGAGGATCCCACAGTGAGCGGTTCGAGCGCGAAGTACCCAGAGTCCGTCAGCTGAGAGAAGAGGTGCTCCACACTGCGCCGGCAGCCCACGCACGGCACCGATTGGGCCAGAGCGCTGATGACCTCACGTGACATCACCATCAGCGCCATGTTCAGGTCCTGCGGCTTCAGCAAACTGTGGTGCTGGCGGACAAACACACGAGGGAAGTGAAGCTTGATGATACTTTATTTCATACAGCGCCTTTCAGAAAACTCACGGTCGCTTTACAAATAAACCTGACATAGAAACATTAGAAATAAACTGAGCATAATAGTGGTACATAAACATAGAAATCAAGGGAAACGTGTAGCAAAACTATATGTTTTAAGGTGGGTTTTAAGCTTGAGGTCTGACTCTATTATTTTGTCATTTCTGCACTGAAAAAAAAATATTGTTGGTTTAACTTAAAAAAGTAAGTAACTTGGTTACATAAAACCTAAAATTTTAAGTTTTTTGAACTGGAAAAAGTGAGTTAATACAATGAAGGAGAATGATTTAATCATCAGAAACTCAAAATTATATGTTATCTGAACTAAATAAATTATTCAAGTTGATTTGACAAAAGAAAAAATGTTGTGATTACTACACTGTAAAAAAATATTGTTGGTTTAACTTAAAAAAGTAAGTAACCTGGGTTGCCTTAAAATTTTAAGTTGATTGAACTGGAAAAAGTGAGTTAATACAATGAAGGAGATTAATTTAATCATCAGAAACTCAAAATAATAAGTTATCTCAACTAAATAAATTATTATAAAGTTGATTTGACAAAAGAAAATATGTTGTGATGACAAATCTTGAAAATATTTTTTTACAGGGTGTCAAGCTGGAAAAATGATTCAATTTGTCCACTACACATTTATTAGTAATTTTTTTGAAAGAAGTCTCTTCTGCTCACCAAGGCTGCATTTATTTGATTAAAAATACAACAAATAAACAGTAATACTGTTAAATATTATGACAATTTAATAGAATTGCTTTCTAATTTAATATATTTTAAAGTGTAATTTATTTCTGCGATCAAAGCTGAATTTATCATCATTACTCCAGTCTTCAGTGTCACATGATCCTTCAGAAATCACTCTAATATGAGGATCTGATGATCAAGAAATGATTATGATTATTATCAATGACTGGTAGTGTATATTACACAAATATATATTTTAAAATAATGTTTTTTTTTGCACATTTCGATCTAATACTGCATATAATGCTGTTAGTAAGAGAATAATTTAATGATTTATGCTGAGTGTAGGCATTTTAAAATGATATGAAGCTCAAAATATGTTTATTAATAATGTTGAAAAACAGGATCTTTTTGAGGATCCTTTTTTGTTGCATCCTGACATTAATTTCTTGAAGCAGTAAAGAAAATATTTTATTAAAATCAACAAATTGAAAGCAGTACGAATTTAATTGCACTAAGGGGAATGATTTTGTGTTGCATTACAGTAATGAGATTTATGGTGCAGTAGCTTAATTGTCATGAATATTACTATTTTTATTTAATAACATTTTTATGTTACAGATTTGGTGCATGTTTACACTACAACAATGTACTAAAAATAGAGTTTTTCCTTAGTAATTTTTGCACACAGGCGACAACGTTGTCAAAACAATCCCCGTTCCCAGATGCCAGGTCATGTGTATGAAGTCACCATTTTCAAAAATTCACGTTTTCAGGATCCAGGTTTTAAAGTGAAAACAGCATTGTGGAAACGCAGCTTTAAATAAAAATAAAATACATGTTCCGATTTCTTATTTTTGGTTTTAGGGTGAAATATGACCCAGACGTGTTCTTGAAAGGTTGGAAAATGTCATTGTTTACCTCAATAAACTGCTTCATTTGTGAACTGTTGATCTGATAGCTGTCAAATTCCAGAACACTGTCAGGAAACTCAATCACCATCTACAGAAAATACAACATGTATACAATCAAAATAACACAACACTTCCAAACATAACACTGTCTGTGACTTCAGTTTGCATCAGGGCTGCACGATTAGATCAGATTTGGCTTATCGCGATTGTGAAATTGCAAAGGCTGCGATGTGTTTTATGCGCAGATGATCGGCTCTTAAACGTCCGAAAGCGCTGTGAGTTTGAGTCACTTAAAGTGTGCATCTGAAAAAGCAACACACGTCAAACATCAAACAGCACAGAAAATAATCGCGTTGCAATTAATCATGCAGCCCTAGTTTGCATCCAGTAAGCATATATAAGTATTTAGTGGTACTTGCAAAGGCAAACCTCTAAAACTGGTTTGAAGGTATTAGCCAATTGACTATAATACCAGGAACATGCGAAACCAATGAAATGATCTTACCGTGAGTGTGTCATCGATGTACAAGGGAATCTGGCGTGCAAGAAAAAGATACTCCTCTTCCCCGTCCCTGCAGACAGCCACCAGACGAGCCATGTCTCCGTCCGATCAGCCTGTTCGTGATAGGAGGAGGAGAGTTAGCAAACCCTAAGGCATCTGGGTGGTTTGGCCCTAATTTTCATTCTGTTTTTGATGTGCTTTAAGATAAACCGTGTGTAAGTTCATAAGTGGACAGCATTGCTGAGTATTTCCTCCTTAAAACCAAAGACAGTTTCAAAAACACGGCTTGAAATCTGTGTTTCTGACGTCACAAACGACCTTGTAACCAATCAGATCAACGTGTGATCGTCAAAAAGAGGAGATTATGGCTATGATTACAGTTATGGCTCTGAAAAAGAGGCCAACTAGGCATGCCAATTGTATAAATGTAGTTTTAAGTGTCATGTTGATCAATACGCCATTTCATGTTGCTTTTTATTGGCTAGTCAGTAGACATAGGTCGTAGAAGCAAACACACTGTGAGATGATCATGCTAAATTTATGAGACTGTCAGAAATTATTGCAGGCTATCTTTGGTCGCAAACCCCGTCTTTGAACATCTCCCTCACTATATACGACATATATGATCACCTTTTAGGAGACGACCACAGAAATCGCCATGATTGGCCATCTTTCATTTGGGCATAAGGCACCCAAAATTGAAAACACTCCAGTCATCTGATTGTCGACCAGATTTCTAGGAGACGTGTGTGTCGACGAAGCTGTCGTGAAGCCAAATGCCCTCATGGAAGAGGAAAGCTTTCATGTTTACAACTGTGATAATGAGCGACAAATAAACGTTAAAGTATGTGAAGGTCACGGCATAGACTCTTTAAAATACGTCCAGCCGGCCTGTTATTGTAGGGACATCGACTTTACATTTCACACCCTAAACATGGCACTGAATAAAACTAACTGCTTTAGATGTCAATCAGAAGGCCTCTGGATGGTCCTTGGCCAATGAAAACTGCTTTATAAATGGTACCTTTGCATCATTTGACCAACCATACGAGACTTTGTAATTTTATTCCCCCTAATGCTCAACCTTATACTCTGATAGATAATATCATGTGTTAAAGACTCAATTTCAATTCATTTGCAGTCTTTCCCAATGGATAATTTGCATTACAGCTAGGATTTAGACATTAGTATTGAATTAGACAAAGAAAACGGGAGGCTGTTGTATCTATTTGTGCAATATTAATATAAGTGCAAACAGTGTTAGCAGCTTTGCTAAGGATTATTAGCTTACACATGCCATATTATCAGTCTACAGAGGCTTAAACACTTATTATACCCAACTCTACACTCCAGTCTGAAAGAGACGCCGATGTACTTGTCTCACATTCGCATTTATACTTGTATACAGTTTCCAAATTAATTCAGGAACTCTTCAGAGGTGTGAGAGGTCAATCCACATTACGACAATTAGCTGCTAAACAAACACAAAAACCAACATCTCAAAGCTCTGAAATACTAAAATAGACATTTTAGATTATAATCATATAAAATCAGCTCGACTGCCTGTTGTCATAACAACAATTACACAAAAAGAGCTGTGATAATCGCACTCATGTTCCTTACGATGACACAGATGCTAATTAGCCTGCTAGCCAACGAAATGCTCACATCTTAAGACTTAAACGAATCATTTTAAAATGTGTAATGCTGTAAATGTTGCAGGGATGGAAAGAGAGATAATGTTACAAAATAAACAGACATGTTAGTGTGTCGAGCTCGCGTTAGCAGACGGCTAACCTGAGAAACTTTTCCAAGCTGATTAGCATGCTAGTGCTGTCAGAGCCTTGCCTGCGCGAGCTGCAACTTTAAACCCACACAAAGCATGTTTTCAAGCACGCTATACAATGCGCAAATGTACTTTTAGCATATTAGAAGACATTTGAATTCAAAAGTGTCCTGCCAAAGGTGTACTTTGACTGACGGACTGACAAACTCCGCATTTATCCTCCCCGTAACGTCACTTTTCAGCCATTATTGCAGTTAAAACAGCGTCTAAATACACAAATATCAAGCAGAAGTTTTGCTACACACCTCTTTTCGATAGTTGGTTTCTTTTTTTGGACAAAAACAAACAAGTGCGACAGAGGAGTATGTGGCAGGCGAATGTTCGATGACCTTTGGCCCCCTGATACGTCAGAAAGTAGTTCCGGGCTTTGATTGACACATGGGTGGAGACGAGACTCTTCTTCTTCTGTGGATTTACTGGCGGGTTGCAAACCAACTAAAGGGAGATTATTTTGAGCATAATTTACATTATTAGGAGCATAATTTACATTTTGGTAAATATGATATGATAACTAATCTAAAACCACTTACTTTTCTAATTGTGTATGCATCGCACATTAGCTGATATATTAATTAATTGACTATGAAATGAAGACTACATGAAAATAAATAGTTTTTCATTTTGTTTGCATAATTTGGGATATCATCAAACATTAGTACTTTGAATTTTTTTTATAATTATACATGCAGGTTTTATGATTGCATTTGATTAAATATAATTTATTTCAGACTCCATGACATATTTGTTTAAAATGGATCTTATAATTATTTTACAATTATTTTTATGACATGATTAAAAGTTTACTTAAAAGACGTTGGAATAGTAAACATGTTTCCTAATTCTTTTCTAATTATTATGCAATTATGATCGCTGGACTACATTAAATAATACAATAATACATGGAAATAAACATATTTTGCATAGTTTTATGACATAATATCAATTGAGTTAAAATAATTTGGAATATTAGCAAACATAAGTATTTTAATATATATATATATATATATATATATATTGTCAAACGATTAATCGCGATTAATCGGATCCAAAATAAAAGTTTGTGTTTACATAATATATGTGGGTGCACTGTGTATATTATTTTGTATATATATAAAAACACACACATGCATGTATATTTAAGAAAAAAATATGATTTATATATAAAATATTTATATATAATATAAAGTATATATAAATCTATATACAGTATATACATGAAAATATTTCTTAAATATATACAAACATGTGTGTATTTATTTATATAAAATAATTATACACAGTGCACCCACATATATATATATATATATATATAAAATTAGTATACATGCAGGTTTTAATGATTGCATATTTGTTTAAATACTACGTAATTCAAAGTATGCATGACATTTTTGCTTTAAAATTGATCTTATAATTATTTAGTATACATCAGCATTTTTCCTAATTCTTTTCTAATTATTATGCATGCAACTTTACAACCTGGTACCATTAAATAAAAGTCTGGAATGGAATATTTTAAATCCATTATTAAAAAAAACTGCGATAAAAGAAATATTGGCCAATTAGAGCACATAAAAAGACAAAAATCTAAATCTCTGATGTGATGTGATGTCCACGTTATGTGCATCTAATACTGCCATGAAAACTTCTTTAATATTTGATAAATAACACAGATTACACATATAGTAACATCATATTTACAACGTTTTTGCACACAGAGATCCAAGCTTAAAATAAAGGTGTTTACCAGAACTTAATGGTTATTTTATTAACATGCAAAATGAATATGACCAAGCTGTTCGTGAACATATACAGGAGCAAAACACTCACGCCTACAGCATCACTGGCCTTCAGAGTGTCTACGAACACGTTGGTCAAACCCGTCATGACATTCGCCAGCAGGAAATATAACAACTGGTTCCGGTTAACAGACTGTATGAGGCATAATGCATCCATATTATTTCTGATTTTCTTGGGATGTGGACACCACGATGCAGACACAAGTGAAAAATTAGAAATGACTTTAGAAAACAGTAACACTAAATCAGCAATGCTTAAACATGACAGAAAGAACATGGCTTGCGCTACAGTCCAAACGCAGAAGGAAAGATTAGCCATTCTGCGTGAAACCGGCTCGATGCTTCTCTGGCACACGTGTAAAGCCAAAAACAAGCCGAGGCTAGTCAACAGAAGGTTACGGGTCACTCGGATCCAGTCTTGAACTAAAGCTCTGCTTTGCATGAGGTAATGTCCAATCTGAACCCCAGCCATGTAGATGGCAATGTAACCCACGACTGAGAAGATCCCCTCTTTGTTTTCCTCCAGAAACCCGCTGCGATTACCACCGTGAACGAGAAAGGCCTTCAGACTTGTTGTTTCCAAGATAACCTGGTACGTTCCCCCAATGAACACAGCAAGAATCCCCGAGGAGTTCACCGGGAAGAGAGCCAGAAGTGCGGACGCCACCAGCCTGACGATGGCTAACGTGAAGAAAAAGTTCCAGTGAACCCCATACTCCGTCACATGTTCGTGATAGCCGGATGATTTAACGCTTGCAAGCCTCACGAACCCTAACAGGACCAAAGGCCAGACCGAAACAAACTGACTGATCTTCGATCCTCGTATCGTCTTTCCTCTTGCTTCGGGACACACCAAAGCATTGGCGATCACATACGCGCCCACACCGAAATCCATCACCCCCGTTCCATACGTCTCTGTTTTCGCGTAACGTCTTGGGAACACGCTGAAATCCACAGCTAGGATGCTTATGGCGGTCTTCACGTTGACTAGGACGCGGAACACGGTGACAAACGGGACTTGGTTTGATTCGACTCTGCTTTTCACGAACTTGTCCATCGTGTCGGAGAAGGAACCTCGCTTTCCGTTCTTGTACACGAGGTACAGGACAACGGAGTCGACCACAGCAATGCCCACGATCACAAAGTGAAGGATGTCGCTTAACGCGGTGCACGACAGGACCAAAGGCATTATTAGAGATGTGAAGTCCAACAGGAGATGGGATGCACGGGATAACGGGAGAATCCCGTTTCCCAGGTGGAAAACGATCAGGAAAAGACCTCGACTGAGGAAACACAGCGGGGCTAAGAAGGATCCCAGAGAGACCTCCGTCAGGCTCGTGCCGTTCAGATTGCTGACAAACGCAACTTTCTCGTCTGGGGATGCCATTGTCTGTAAAAAGAAACAAACATAGTTTATTTAGATTATGATACACAAATTTTTGATGAAAACATTGCAGGATTTTCTCCATATAATGGACTTCAATGGGGTCCAAACGGTTCAAGGTCCAAAAGACAAACTTCAGTGTTTCAGTGCAAACTGTTCAAAGGGCTTTAAACGACAACAGCCGATGAATAAGGGTCTTATCAAGCGAAACCATTGCAAAGTTTAAGTTTTATAAGCTCAAATGGTCACCTTGGAAAGACATGGACATCTTATCTTATCTTGGATGACATGGGCGTGAGTAAATTATCAGCAAAACTTTTTTTAAAAGTGAACTACTCCTTTAAAAGAGGTTTTCTATGTGAATATATAGTAAAGTGTAATTTATTCCTGTAAATATTTCCAGTCTTCAGTGTCACATGATCCTTCAGGAATCACTCTAATAAGATGATTAGATGCTCATGAAATGTTTTTATTATAATCAATGTTAAAAACAGTTTTTTTTTTTAGAATAGAAAGTTCAAAAGAACAGCATTTATCTGAAATAGAAAGCTTTTTAAAAATGATACACAACCGTTCAAAAGGGAATCAATATTTTTTTTCAGTATAGATGCATTCAATTCATCAAAAGTTACAGTAAAGACATCTCTAATGTTACAAAAGATTCTACTTCAAATAAATGAAACAGTGATTTTAACATTGATGATAATAATAATAATAAAGAATATTTTTGAGTATCAAATCATCATATTAGGATTATCAAATTATACTTTAAAATATATTCAAATAGAAAGCAGATATTTTAAGTTGTAATTATTTTAATTTATCAAATAAATGCAGCCTTGGTGAGCAGAATATAATTATTTAAAAAAAATTAATATCTTACCTGTTCTCAAAAATTGAACGGCAGTGTATATATAGTATATTATATATTAATTAATAATGCATTAATTGGTCAAAATGTTGTCTGATTCGTATGGTAGTCCAATCCTAAATTTGACCATGGTAATTTTGATCTCAAGAGGAAATAATACCACTTAAGCGATTTGATCAAGAAACACACTTTTGCTATTGTATTATAAAAAATGTGACTTACCTCTTCCCGTGTGATGTGTAGTGAGACTAACCTACAGAAAGCACATTAATGCAGTGGTCTGTCAGGATAAACCGGTTTAACACACTAAACAGGGACTCTTATGCATCATTACTGTACTTGTATCTGTTCATTAAATAGTCGAAATGCACATTCCTCTAATAAATCGTTTATTTTTCATTCATAATCCTCAGTTTATAACAAAGTGTCGTCGCACATTGGCACTGGAATGTTTCTTTTCCGCGTTGGGCGTGGCTTACATGAAACGTCACTATATGGGCGGCGACTGTTCTTGAGTGACGTTACTGCGCGTGTCAGTGCCCGCCGGTGTGAGTCGCGCGCGAGAGGGAGTTTTGTCCTTCACTGAGGAATTTTCATGGCTGAAAAACATTAAATAACGGCAGAGATATGAACAAGTAAATACCGCGAAACGCGTCTGTCTAAAGTTTACAATCATGGCGAATGTCAAACAGAAGCTTTTATTCCGAAATAAAGACGTTTCGACCGTTATAAACACTAACGGCTCTGACGGGAGTTTGGAAAAACCTGGAAGACTAAATCGACAGAAGGAAAAGGTAACGTTAACGCTAACTTACACTAACTTTATTTTTCCCTCCTCATTTAATACGTTGACATCACTTTTTCTTTACGTATAACAAGGTTTAAGATTTATCATCAACAAAAAAGAAAGAAATTAAACTGACAAACTGAACAGGAAAATAAACGTTTTTCTGAAAGCAACATGTTACAAAAAAATCCTTGTGTTATCAAATATTACAAACAATGGTACTGAATTATTGTTTATGTACCATAATATTCAGATAGTACCATGGTAACTGTTAGCCTGTTACAAAGGCACATGCCCCAAACCTGATATTATGTCCAAAAAACTTGGTAGTACAATGGTCCACATAAGTATTCATAGTTTTCTAATTTTCTCATCACAAGGAGAAATTTCTGTGACAAGAAGAAATACACACACACACACACACACACACACACACACACACACACACACACACACAAATAAATAATAATAATAATAATGTAGCTTACTATTATTCCTGTTCTAACAATAACGTCACACGTTATGTTTTTAAAGGAAGTAATTAAAAAAAAAATAGGCCTAATAAATGTCACCCTTGACTAGTTTTCTAATGCGTTTAACAATAAATAATTGTTGATAAAGTTATTTACTGTGATTATATGTAACGTTAATCACTAGGCTAGATGAATCGTCTTGTTTTTCCGGTGTTACTTCATTTGCATATTCATTGACCTGGCTCGTGTTGTCATTGGCGGATTAAGCAGTGATGCAGTTAATCTGAAAAAGGCTAGATTATTCAGCAGGTCAACCTAATCTGCGCATGCGCACAAAACTACCCATGCTCTCCTTTTTGGCATAACTTTATATCAGAAAAATACAGTCTGTCCAGGTTGTTTGTGTTCGTGTGCTTTGATATGTTCATTCTAGTCTAGTAAAGTTGCACTATTAAAGGTCACCCTCGGGTATTATGTCTAGTTTAGTGCCCACAGATACAGTCATCATCTCGTTATTTCCAATCTATTATTATTCATGACTTCAGTGTTGGTGCCAGCCTAGGAGTTGAAACTGGATCATGTTTAAATGTAATCGATTTGTTAGATGTTTCTGAATTAATCTGTCATTAGTCAATGTGATCTCTGAGTCTGTACTTAACCAGGTAGTGTTGCTGTCGTTTACCTTGTTAATTGGATTAGGAGCAGGCCTGTCCAACAGACGGCGTGTACTGTGTATAATTAGCTTGTCTTCTTCAGCCTGTCCTGACCCTTCTCAACACATGCTGTCATTAAACATGTGGATTCACAGCAGAATCAGAGGAAGGACGTGCAACTTAATTTATTACATTGTTTATACGCAATTTTTTTGGCTCTGTTGTCGTCGCTCATTAGGAACATTTGCCTGCAAGCGTCTTTCAAGAGTGGAATAGTACAGGCAGTTAGTCAGATCTCAAAGACGTGAGAAATATGACAAGTAGGCCTAATAATTTTCTGAAACTATGCTCCGATATGAGAATTTTGGCCGATACTGAACTGATATTTGAAAGCTGATAACCCATATTTTGTCCGATACATCTAAATCCAAATTTTTACATCATTTTCGAGAGCCTGATTACAAAAACTAAAGTCTCCTAATTAAAATCCATGTCTCAAGCACACAATTATAATGTTATTCTCATTATAGTTTTATGTAGCTGATATGACAGAACTGTGTTTTCCTTTTTGAATTGATTCCAATCATATTTCAAGCAATTCAAAAGGTTGATCATCCTATCGGTATCGGCCGATAAGAACAGATTTTAATGTTATATCGTTATCGGGCCGATAAGAAAATATGGCCGATGTATTAAAGCCGATAATAATGTATTATTTCCTTCAGCTGAGACTCTAAAGATGCGCACTGTTCAACATGACGACACAAAGTGTAACATTTTGAATTGCTTGAAATATGATTGGAATCACTTCAATAAAGGAAAATACAGTTGGGGCAGCGCAAGTCTGTCATATCGGCTACATAAAACTATAATGAGTACGTTATAATTGTTTGCTTGGGACGTGGATTTTAATGGTGACTAGGGCTGCAACTAACGATTATTTTAATAATCGATTAATCGGACGATTATTTTTTTCGATTAATCGGATAAAAAATTATATTTAATTTTTGTTGTTTATTATAACTAAATAAAACCCTAAATCAGGGTTGTGGCGAGCAGGGTGAGGCCTCATTGATCTGATAATCACTATTTTGTGTGTTAAACAATCTACTTTATACAGACAACTTCGTTATAAAGAAAAACAACAAATAAAATATATATATGACCATAGCCTATGACAAAAATGCTGTTGTAAACTAGATTAGTGGATAACTCAGCAAAACTTAGCCTAGAAAAATCACAAGTGCACAATAATTGTATAAAATCTGAACATTTAGTGAAAAAAAAAAACATTCCTTAGTGGGGAACAAATAAGAGACAAGAAGTGTAGCACTAACTCTGGTAAAACGTTACACATTGCTCTTTGTATTGGTGAGGTTTTTGTAATCAGGCTCTCAAAAAAATGTGGATTTTAGATTTATCAGTCTATATATATCGGTTATCGGCTTTCAAACATAAAGAATTATTGGTTATCGGTATCTGCCAAAATATTCAAATCTGTGCATCTCTAATTACATTTGCATTTTAATGTTGTGCAGAACCCCATCAGGGCTTGTACACATGAAACGTTTCTAAATGTGATTGCTTGCTGCATCAGTACAGTCAGTGTGTGGACAGTTATTTCTGAATGCATGCTCTGAGCAGATTTATTTGCATTATGCAGGTAAATGGACTGACAGAAAAAGCCCAGGGCTTCGGGAAACCTCTCAATGATTCACTGGAAGTGGACATCAGAGACTTCCTCATCGATGAAGCTGAACTTCACACGTACGATGACCTCACTAAAGTCAACCCGGTCACCCCCTCTACAGGTACAGTGTGTGTGTGTGTGTGCAAAAGCAATTCAGATGATATTCTTTCGCCTGATTTTAGTTTTAGCTTCTGAATTTCTAGGTTGGATCTTGAATAAGTAAATATGCATAATATTTCATGAATATTTCAATATTCCAATATTCAATAATATTTCAATATTAGGGGTGTGCAAAAAAATCGATTCACATTTGAATCGCGATTCAATCTTTACCGATTCAGAATCGATTCATAGAATTCCAAAAATCGATTCATAGGCTATATTTTTTAATGGCGTGCAGGGGCGGAGTGGCAATCGGGTAAGTCGGGACTTTTACCGGTGGTCCGGTAGTGTTTCTATGGTTTCGAGGCTGCGAGGGCCGGTCTGATAAATAGTTATTGCAAGTTCTTGCCGCCCGCTGGTCAAACTGTGCAGCCACTCTGCTCAACCCGTAAATAAATGCATCGATCCGCAGATCTTATGTTTGAGTTCTGTAGATCTTTTGCCAAGCGTGTCAGAGGTTACGGGTTCTAAACCGCACTCGTATAGTTTTTTCTCTCTCTCATCAAAACCGAATATGTTCATCACGTTTGTGTGCATTTTATTTTGTGATTTCACCGGAGTCTCCACAACGGCGATAGATTGAAGTGCGCGTCAGAGAGAAGACTGCGCGAGCCACAGAGAACACTGTATATCCATGACACTGATCGCAGCGGACACGACCGCTCAGCTTGATTTCAAAAACAACAGGTCTCTTATTTAATAGCGAACTAAATGAATGCTCTGCTAGTTAACTGGAGATACCCGCAAATTACGCGCCTATGAACGACTTCACTGGATCTAAACAAATCAATCTAACCATAGATGTTACCAGTAGCGGTGGCTTTTTAAAATCTATTTAAAATATTTTCGCAAGGGTTTTATGAAATTAGTATATATTTTTAGGAAGTTCAATGTGCCCAGTCGAGTTCACATTTCAACAGTCAACCTGGTAGCTGAAGTAGACCTACTCCTTAAACCACATTTAGCATAATTGTTTGTTTGATCTGACTACAGCACTTTAAAGCTAAATGTAAAAGCTTTTTATTTAAGTTTTATTTTAAACTTGAATTAAATGTATTTAAAAGCTGGCCAAAGCTTGGCACTTCGCACTTTTTAGTTGCAAAAGTTTTTATTTTTGTATGAAGACATATAAAGTAATATCAAACTTTTCTTTTAAATTATGTCTACTGCAATCAATCACATAGGAAAAAGTAAACTACATTTATGTAGACCTGCGAATCGTTTTTTGAATCGAGAATCGTTTTTGAATCGAGAATCGTTTTTGAATCGAAAATCGATTTTGAATCGAATCTCGAGACAAAAAATCGGTATCGAATCGAATCGTGACATTTTCTGAATCGTGCACCCCTATTCAATATTCAATAATATTTCAATATTCATGGTTGATATTCATAATATCAACCATGGAGCTGCGCAATCAATCGGTAAAAGTCAAAGATCGCATTTCGATTCAATCACCCACTGGTTGACGATCACACGTTGATCTGATTGGTTACAAGGTCGTTTGTGATGTCAGAAACACCAGCGATTTCAACCTGTGTTTTTGAGGCTGTCTTTGGTTCACTGCAGTTTTAAGCAGAAAATAAGCAGGGCCCAAACTAATCGTTTAGTTAATAATCGTTTACCCCAGCCCTACTAAATACAAGTAACATGAATAACTATTTGACCTAGCTCTTCTGCTATCGTGACTCAGTGTTTAAGTCCTGCTGTGGTGTTTGTGTGTTGTTCAGTGCTGAAATGTCTGCAGGCCAGGTACAGCGCGAAGGTTTTCTACACACATGCCGGCTGTACGCTGATCGCCCTAAACCCTTTCCAGCCCATCCCTCACCTGTACTCTCTGGATGTGATGAGGGAATATCACTCCGCCCCTCAGCCTCAGGTAAACTCAGACTCAGTACATCTCAGACATTTACATGTAGAAGTTACAAATGCTTTGCTGTGGACGCCATGGCATGTTTGTATGGTCATATCATACTGTATGTAGGGCTGGGTGGGTTTGACGCTTCATGCCATTTATTGGTAGATTTATGTTAAGTATAGCAAACTGCATTGCAGAAGGCAACTTTATTGCACTAAAAACAACAGCTTTGTTGAATGGGAATTATTTGGTAACACTTTACAATAAGGTTCATTAGTTAACATTAGTAAATGCATTAACTAACATGAACTAACGATGAGCAATGCATTAGTTACAGTGTTTATTAATCTTTGTTAATGTTAGTTAATACAAATCCAGCTGTTCATTGTGCGTTCATGTTAGTTCACAGTGCATTAACTAATGTTAACTAATACAACCTTTGATTTTAATGACGTATTAGTAAATGTTGGAATTAAGATTAACTAAGATTAATAAATGCTGAAGCTAATGTAGTTAACTAATGTTAACTAATGAACCTTATTGTAAAGTGTTACCAATTATTTTGTATCCTTGTATTTAACGAGGTGTAACTGTAGGTTATTGTACAACAGCTTCAAGCATGGCTCAGACGTTTCATATATTTAGTATTTGCGTTATCAAATTGATCAAAAATAGACATTACTGCTTGAGTATGTAGTACAGAACATATTTCTTGGTTAAATTGTTGTTGAGTGAAGCAAAATAACTACGTTGTGATTATCTACATTAACCAAGATATAAAGATTTTAAGTCATGACACACATCTCCAGTAGCATGTTGTCTTTTGAAACTAGAGATCTGTGTTGTTAATGCATAACAGATGACGGGATGATCTGCCTTTTGTCATAGCGGAGGACAGTGTCAAAACAATGTTTGCACACCTGGTGTGTTCAGTGGGACTCAATATGAAGTCAATGAGTCAGTTTTTAACTTTTTATATTTTAAACACGGTCTATAATGCCTTTGTTGCGTCTTCTGGTCCCCAGCTGCCATTAATTTGTGCAAAAAAGTAAAATACAAACTATTAAACTATTATTTAAGAATTGATCTTTTCGTATTTACGCCATGAACAATGCTTGTTCTCCTCTGCATGTTTATTTTGACATCTGAGAATGTAAAATTGCAAACCAGGAAGTTGGATATAAGTAAACTGAGGTCACTCTAGATGATATTGACTTGAGTAATATTTTATGGCCATTTTCTGGGACAGGTGAGGGTAAATTATATTATGGTGGGTTCACAGAAAGCACTGTTATATAGAAGGCAATGTTAAAGCGTCTCTTTGTACGTAGGAATTTAAGCCACACATCTTCATCGTAGCAGAAGAGGCGTATAGGAATGTGCAAGGCCAGGTGGAGCCCATGAACCAATCGCTGGTCGTCTCTGGAGAGAGCGGAGCTGGGAAGGTAAGTGGGAGTCACGGTTCGGTTCGATTTCGGTACAATGGAGTGAAAAGCAAAACAAAAATGCAGAAGGCATTTGTATAAATGTCTTTAGCCTTGTATTTTTTAAATAAGTTTTATTAATAAAGGCATAGAACCAGTTTATATTTGTAGTGCACTGACAATAGTTTTATATAATTAGTTTATTAATTAAATTAATAAAAATACTAAAAGACCTTGAGATATATTCGGTAATTGTACCTGAATGAATTTAAAATTAATTTGCTATATTTCAGTGCAATATTTGTTTTCCTTAATTTTAATTAACCCTAATAGCACCACAGATTGTTTTGAAATGGGGTTGGATCAATATGTTTTGCCTTTAAAACTGTGTGTGTGTGTGTTTTTGGTTGGGTGACAGGTTACAGTTTGACATGAGTTTAGAGTAGGACAAAAGCACAATGTTGTGTTTTATTGCGAGTGTACACAAATATAAGTAAACACTTTGCAGTTTGAATGATGTCCCGTATGAACATATTTTTATATTTCCACTGTCTGATCATGCCCTCGCCTCTCTCTCTCTCACACACACACACACACACACACACACACACAGTTTGATCGTGCCCGCGATCATGCTCTTTCTACAGTCGAAAAGAAATTAAGGTTTTTGATGAAAACATTCCAGGATTTTTCTCCATATAATGGACTTCAATGGGAACCAAACGGTTCAAGGTCCAAAAGAGAGTTTCAGTGCAAACTGTTCAAAGGGCTTTAAACGACACCAGACAATGAATCAAGCGAAACGATCGCTCATTTAATAAGTAAATTTTATTTTTATAAGCTTTTAAAGTTTAAGTTTTATAAGCTCAAATGGTCACCTTGCTCTGTTCTGTGATGCACGTTCGTGACTCTCCTGTTCGAATCTTTTTTCGTGTCATTTGGTTCATTCAACGAACAAAATGAACGTTTGGACCCCATTGAAGTCCATTATATGGAGCAAATCCTGGAATGTTTTCATCAAAAACCTTCATTTCTTTTCGACTGAAGAAAGAATGACATGAACATCTTGGATGACATGGGGGCGAGTAAATTATCAGCAAAAGCTTTTTTAAAAGTGAACTACTCCTTTAAGTGATTTAAATATCCAAGTTAATTCTGCTTAAAAATGTAAAGCTGCAACTTTTGTTTTTTACAGTGTTGTTGGCTAACGATGCTTTTGGGAAAAAGATCAGGCTAAAATTAACTTGTTTCAAATATACTTGCTGTTTGTTTTTGACATTGTGAATGAGATTCTTCAGAAAGATCTGCATGTTAGAAAATTATTAAAGTTTATAAAGAACATTTTATGTTCTGAATTTTGCTCTTAATATAAAAATGCAGGAAAGTTGTCTGTCAAGCTCAATATTTCAAACACATATTAAGTTTAACACCAATCAAAGGGATTTAGACCACATCTTCTCTTCAGACATGGACGTCACGTTGTCTGATGAAGTATTATGCCACTGTGGCCACCTCGTCTCAGAAGTCCCAGAACACTGTTGAGAAGATAGAAAAACGAGTACTGGACTCCAACCCCATCATGGAGGCGTTTGGTGAGAAATACTGAGAGCATTTAATGTTGTACTTTTGCTTCTTCTATGATTTTCAGTGATATCCTAAATTGATTTCCCTTCATCCCCAGGCAATGCCTGCACATTACGCAACAGCAACAGCAGTCGCTTTGGAAAATACATCCAGCTTCAGCTCAACGGGTCAGTTTCGTCGACTTCAGGCACATGACCCTAAAGCATCTTGTGATTGTTTTAAACCACTGTGATTTTATATTTCAGCTCTCAGCTGCTGGTTGGGGCGTCAGTGCATACGTATCTCTTGGAGAAGACAAGAGTGGCTATCCAAGCACCAAATGAAAGAAATTTTCACATATTTTACCAGGTGAAGTAAGAGCCAGCATTCACAAAACCTACCTTACAATACAAATACTACAAAAGATACCCATTTACAGTAATGCTATCATGCTAAGGCCCTTTATGTGTACTTCATCTACAAACATAACCGTGTGTCAGTTAGTCAGACAATTTTGTGTTCATTTCTATGTTGGTTGTTGTTGGTTTGATTT
Source organism: Pimephales promelas (assembly GCF_016745375.1). The sequence continues at coordinate 1,154,658 of NW_024121976.1, read as the reverse complement.
GAAGATGGTGAAAGGAGCCACAGACAAACAGAGACTGGATTGGATGCTGCCTTTGGAACAAGACTTTGCTTGGTTGCCTCTTGCTGAGAGAACATTAGAAGGCAAGAAATAAAGTTAAAGTCCCCCGTAGTCAATAATATGATCCCTTAGCCCGTATTCACTTTATAGCCCTTAATCCTACAAATGTGGGTACAGAGGATTCAGGTGTGATCCTAATTTTTATTTATTATAAATGTTTTATCACTGTCTTCGATAAAGTTTTGTCTATCCATTTATGGTGTTTTTTTTATTTTGGGGGTATTTTTGAATTTATTTACGTCAAAAAGTACCATATTTTCTATGTAAATTATGCTTATTTTTATGTTTTTTTTTGTTTTTAACTACATTTAAAATATCATTCCAATAAGTTCTTAGAGCTAAAACCTAAAGATGAAGTGACTTTGCTGTCACCTGGTGTCTTATTTTGGCTTATTTTTTCCCATTCATTCCTTTTTTTCTTTTTCTTTTTTTTATTTAACAAAATAATTTATTTTTTATTTATTTTATTTCCCATTCATTTCTATGGCTGCCAATTTTTGACCCAAATGCAAGATTAAGTTTTTTTTTTCACCCACTTAACATTGTAGAATTGAGTCAAAAAATAATTGTGTGTGTTCAGGAGGCAAACTTAGTAAAAGTAGCCAAGTCTTGTACCGCTCAGATCAAGGGAAGTATTTTTTAAAAATAAATCAAAACTGTTTTGCCCACATTTGTCCAGAATACGGTTTTAGGGTTAAAAGCTCATCTTTGATCACCAAAATGGCATATTTAAATGTTTTTTCCTTAAAATAACGTGAATGTAACTCGACACCCTTGCCTCATTTAATATACGTGGTTCTATGAATATGCAAATGAGCCCCGCCTCCACTCACTCCCTCACTCAGAGATCCACTGGTTGACGATCACACGTTGATCTGATTGGTTACAAGGTTGTTTGTGACATCAGAAACACCAGCGATTTCAAAGCGTGTTTTTGAGACGTGTTTTCAGTTTTAAGGAGGAAATACTCAATACTGTCCACTTATGAACTTACACACGGTTTTAAAGCATATTAAAAACATCACGTAGACATATTAACAACATTAAAAGCTAGATTTTCACCGTAGTCACATTTAGCAGATAAGAGCTGGACAATTATATAATTTACATTTTGCGATCAATAAAGATGGTCATACCTATATATCCAACTTTATATAAAGATCTGGGTGATAATATAGTTTAAAATACTTCGTGAAGTGTTTTATGAGGAATTTGAGGAGGCTCTTCTAATATTTGACATCTTGCATTCTGGTTGTCTGAGCAGAAGACTGTCTGCAAGAGACGATGGATGCCATGATCAACCTTGGCATTGATGAGGCGAAACGGGCACAGATTTTCAGGGTAAGTTGTGACAAGGGCAAAACCTCATGATTGGGTGTTGGGTTTTTAGATACTGATTACACTTGGTGGTGCGGACTGATTAATTAACCCTTGTGCATCCTTATGGACATTTTTGTCCTTTTCAGTTTTGTTTTTTTGATCACTTTGCCTGTGTTAAAGCTAACTGCAAAAAACTTTGCACAGGTGTGTATTTTTATTGGAATTTTACTATTTCGCTGTCGATTTCTTAAAAAAATATTTTTTTGCATTAGGTACAAAAAATACTCCCTCTCAGCACCTTTTGGACAAAAATGTCCCCATTGAAACCCATTAAAACTGCCATTTTTAATCCCCGGTTCAGTTAACTATAAAATTATGCAATCTTTGTTAAGAGGCTTTCATTCTGATGGCAAGGCTTCAAAATTTTATTTTTTACTATTTTTTTATCAGATGGTGCCATTTTTTTTAAGTTTGGCCTATAAAACAAAAATCGCTTTATTCCTGTTTTCTGCTTCGGCATATTATAGAGCCAACTGGATAAATTATGCAACAATATTTGTGTGGATGTGTTGGTATGGATGTCAGAGTGTGGTTAGTATGTGTGTTATAAAAATGTGTGTGTGTGTGTTTGTAATCTGTGAGCTCCAGTGGGGTTTTGCTGGCACCCAATGGGGAAAATATGTTACTACGCCCAAACAAACTGTTACCGAAAGCTCATTTTTTGAGATATCATTCTCAAATTTGGAACACAGCCTATTTAGATTTATGGCTTTGATTTTATTGCAGTTTTGAGTTCAACCTGATTTATAAAATATATATTTTATATAAAATATTTTTTATAAATAATTTTCATAAACTTATACCTATATAACTTTTTTTGGATTTACTTATTATTATTTTTTTTACTTCAGAAATAATCTGCAAAGGGTCTTCTTTAAAATGATACCAAACTTAAGTCTGTGCTCCAAAGCGCATTTTTATGACATGGACATTTTTGTCCTCTTTTTACCTGTGTAACTTTTTTTAATTGATGCACAAGGGTTCAACTTTTTTGATGTTATTAAGTATGAATAGTGGGTAGAGACTAAATAACTAAAATACACCACACACTAAAGTAGACCTGAGAGATGAAAAGTTTGTTTGATTTCTCAGTGCAAATTCGCCTTGAGGTTTTGTTGCATGTTCACACACCAAAATAACAACATAGGAGATGAGAGAGTGTGGACTGGAGTTGGTGGCTGTTGATAAGTAAAATTATGGAAATAAATGATGTGAAAATGACTTTTTTTGCAAAGATCCTTGCAGGTCTTCTGCAGCTGGGGAATGTAGACTTCAGTCTTGCATCAGAAGAGGCTCAACCATGTGATCTTGAAGGGCACTCCGAAGGTGTGGTGTTTCTGCTGTTTTGTTGATCTAAAAAGCAAAGTTATGGCTGTGAATTAGCTAAGGTGCTTATTCCAGACATGACGAGACAAAGTGCTGTTATTATGGGTGATGCAAGTTCATGTCTGGGTTGTGACATGTCTCCATCACATTCCTCCTCTCTCGCCACCACTTTCCTGTGAGAGGATAGAAAATAGCCAAATTATGATGTTTTTTGTTTAAATTTTCGCGGATGATGCAACAATTTATTGTTCTGGCCCAAATCTTACAGAGCTTGTGTTGGTGGTAGAGAAAGAATTGGTTTGATTTGAATAAATTGTCGCTAAATTTAAATAAAACGAAATTCATGGTATTTAGTAATAAAGAGTTAAATAATGAGATCAGGAATACTATTAATGAAAATACATTAGAAAGAGTAAATCATATAAAATTTCTTGGAGTAATTATTGATTGTAAAATGACATGGAAACCGCATATTTTTAACCTTCAGAAGAAAGTATCAAAAACGATTGCAATTTTGTACAAGTTGCAGTATATTTTGAGTAAAAATACATTACATTTACTTTATAGTTCACTTGTCACACCATACTTAACGTATGGTATTGAAATTTGGGGAAATACAGACAAAACTAGAACCAATCCAATTTTTTTATTACAAAAGAAGGTTATCAGATTAATTAACTTTGCAATTAGTAATTTACTGTTTCATCAATCAAAAATTTTGAAGTTTCATGATTTAGTTGATTTGTACACGTTAAAATTTATTTACCAAGTCAAATATAATAAAACTCCTAAATGTTTGCAATTGTTATTTTCCCAGGGAGAAAGTAAATATGATCTTAGAGGATTATGTATATTTGATACAACACTGTTTATCAAATAAAGGAGTTAAATTGTGTAATAGTTGTTGTAATGAGTTAAAACAAGCCACGTCTATTTTTCAGTTTAAAAATTTTTACAAGAGAATAACATTGGAAAAATATACAATAGAATAAAAATGAATTATACAGGCTTGCTTCTGGTGTAGACAATGGTCCACTAATGTGTTAATGTTAAATTTATGAACAGATGTTGTCATTAATGAGTTGCATTTGATTCTAATAAGCTTTAGCTTCCGCCTGCACCTGGTCATCTACAGTATAGTGTTTATGTTTCGAATGTTTTGATGATTTGATTGATTGATTGAATGATCTGTAAATGACCAAACCGAATAAATGAAATGAAATGAAAAATGAAATAAATTAGGACTCTGTGTTGTGTGCAGGTTTCCTGCAGAAGACCGCTGCCCTGCTGCAGGTGCCGTTAGATGAGCTGCGGTCGTGTCTGACAGTGAGAAATCTGCGCGCCGGCAAACAGAACATCCTCAAACCGTGCTCTCGGTCGGAGTGCACCGTCCGCAGAGACTGTCTTGCTAAAGCCATTTATGCGCGGTAAGTCACAGACGTATAAACGCGACATATAAAACGTTTGTAGAGATATATTTTATGGATTTGTAGCGTTGCATTAGTTATTAAACGCAACATACTAATATTTGTCACGGTATACCAACATTTCAGTAGTCTGTGCCAATTTCAATACCACATCAAAAAACTGTTGCATTAAAGGGATAGTTCTGCCTAAAATTAAAATAAAGTCATAATTTACTCGCCCTGGTTTTGTTCTAATGCAGAATGATGACAAGAAAAGAAGCAATTAAAAAAAAAATCCTGCTCTTGCTTGTCCATATAATGGCAGTGCATAGCGACCAGCATCAAGATTTAAAAAAAAAAAAAAAAAAAAACAGAATGATCCCATGCGTCACGCAGGCACGTGCACACATAGACATCAAAGGGGGCTTGAGCACCTGCCCTTTTTATTCCTGGAGAGAAAGTGCCATTTTTTTCTGGGGTGCTTTTTTATTTTATTTTTTAAGAAAATACATATTACAATTTGCGCACAGTTTCCCTGTCAAACAAATATATTTAATGCATAGTGCATCTAAATATCAGGTCAGGAGGAGTTCTGAAGCGCCGATCAGAGTAAACGCGTCGCCTCTAGTGCCGTTTGGACTTTGAGCCGAGCGGATAAACAGTCCGTGAGGCGCGTGCATCAACTGAGTTTCGATGTGCTTTTGCCACATAAATATTATCGAACGTTTATCGGACTCTATATTGATATCAAGTATTGACGATTTTGACTCGAACTTGATATCGTTTTATCGCGAAAAATTGTATAGTCAAGTCACATTTATTTATATAGCGCTTTTCACAATACAGATTGTATCAAAGCAGCTTCACACTGATAACATGAAAGTAGCACAACACAGGATCAACAACATTGCTAAACACTAAATAACCCCAACTGAGCAAGCTCAAAGCAAGCCAAAAGCAAGGCGACAGTGGCAAGGAACCAAAACTCCATCAGATTGGATGGAGAAAAATAGAGCCCGACCGATAAAGGATTTTGAGGGCCGATACCGATACAAATATTTTTGGGTTTTAAAATCCGATATGCCGATATATCGGCCGATATTTTTTTTTTTTTTTATTTCAGAAAGGCGCAACAAAACATTAACAGATTTCCCTAACATTAGTTATTTGTAGTTATTTATGAGTTAACCAAAATAATATGATAATGCATTTTAAAAAGAAACTTTCTAAAAGTTTCTTTTATTGTCACAACAGAACAGACTGATGATAGTGGCATTAACTAGCTTTATGGTTAGCTAGTCTATGATGAACCATAATTTAGCAATGGATAACGTCATACTGCAAATTGTAAAACATACATTTTCAATATAACTGGCCAAGGAAACTTCCGCCGGCCACAAATTTTGTCATGCTTATTTCAGTTACGAGAACTGATGGGGACGTTCTTTTAATTGTATGTATCGTGACCAACTCAACGAGTGTTGCCAACAGGAACGGTGTAGAGTGCCCTCTGGTGGACAAACTATACAACACTCATGACATGGTTGAAGCGGGTTTCGTCCGTTTTTATTTTATTTTTGAAATATTCATTTATCGGCCATTATAACTGCCGATACCGATAGTTTGGAAAATGCCTAATATCGGCCGATAATATCGGTCTGCCGATATATCGGTCTGGCTCTAGAGAAAAAACCTTGGGAGAACCCAGGCTCAGTCGGGGGCCAGTTCTCCTCTGGCTTACATTCATATTGTTTAAATATAAATATTAAATATAAATATTGTTTATGAATAAATCGGCGCCATAACATATCGCAGGCGTTGAGTCGTCTCTTCACAGGCGTTGAGTCGTCTCATCACAGGCGTTGGGGCATCCGAAATCCCCGTGAGAGGCTGGACACAAAACTGGACCTGACGAACGCCATTTTTCTCGGGACAAGCGTCCCGAGATAACAGCAGAAAGGCAGATGGGAAATAATTAGCATAGCTGATGTTCATAATGATTTCCGTTATAACTCACAAACTCTCCGTAACCCGAACTCTCCGCAACCCAACCGCAACCCAACCATACGCGCCGACCCGTTTGTCTAAAAGGCTGTCGAGCCCCACTGGTGCGTTAAGCAGTTTCAGTGGCAAACGGGTCCGTATGGCATAACAGAGGACTAGAAGGTAAGCATTTTTATGTGAATGCTTGACTAAAGAGATGCGTCTTTAATCTAGTTTTAAACTGTGTCAGCGAGTCAGAGGCTCGGACCGTATCGGGAAGGCCATTCCAGAGTTTTGGAGCTAAATGCGAGAACGCCCTCCCTCAATATAGTGATAATGAATGAATGAGCATATCAATTTAAGATGTGGCTAAATGAAATTTATGGCCTTGTATGGAAAATCCGGACGTTTTTATGAATTTGTATGGCCTAAAATTCTTATTATTAGAGTTAATGACTTACATAGCTACATCAAGAGTCTTTCCCCTGAAGTTTAGAAATCTAAATTGGTGAATTTAGAAGAAATCTACAGATGCAAACAGAAACAAACTCGAAATGTGGATTTTGAAGGTTTTATTTGATGGTGATACAGTTCTCCCTCAAATGTGAAGTGCATGTCACCATCAGGTGTATCAAATATGTCTTTGATTGACACACTGTGGCATGGTTTCCTTATATGAATACTAAGGAGACCATGATTTCTGTGTGAATTGATTATTTTGTAGACATCTTTTGAAAGTTAAAGAATTGTATGAGTTTGAGGAAGATAAAATTAATTAATATTTTAAAAAAATATTAGAGTTGTTAATATATACTTTTTTGTTTAAAAAAAGTAAAATAAATGTAAAAAACATTATGAGAAGTGCCCTTTTTTTCACTTGAGCCCCTGCCCCTCAAAATGTCTGTGCACGTCCCATGCGTCACGTGTCGTATATTCAAAGTGTTCTGGGGGTTTATGATTGAGTTTGGTAAAAAAAAAACTGAAATGCAATGTATTATTAAACACAAATCCTGACCTTGGCCGTTGGTCTTCTGAGCTCGTTCATGAGACTCTACCAAAGTCCCTTTAAGACTAGTCATTTCACTCGCCTCTCGGGCATGCAAGTGAACCTGCTATCTTTTTGAATGGGGAAACATCCAATCAATTCTCCAAAACGATTACATTTCATATTTGAAATCACCAATGAAATCGTATTTCTTATGACTTATTGGGCGTTGCACTTTTCCCCATTCAAAACAATACGAGTGACGTATCTTGAGTAATTCTGCAATCTTTGACTCTACTAGCGCCTTTGAAACTGAAGAACAGTTGATATTTTTTATAATACTGGTGCAAGTTTTTTAATCATCACATTTCACATTTGTTTCTTCTTCCCATTTTTCAGGCTGTTTGACTGGTTAGTCATTTTAATCAACAACAGTATGTGTGCCGACACTTCCATGTGGTGCAACTTTATTGGTACATATTCTATTTATTTATTTATTCAAAGGAAAAAAAATTTAAATTGTATTAATTTTAATGTGTCAATCTTTTACTGTAAATTTTGCTTTCTAAATGGTAAACAATGTGGATAAATCCTTGACCGGTGTTTTCCACAGGCCTGCTGGATGTGTACGGTTTTGAGTGTTTCCTCCTGAACAACCTGGAGCAGTTGTGTATTAATTACGCTAACGAGAAGCTGCAGCAACACTTTGTGGCTCATTACCTGAAGGCCCAGCAGGAGGAGTACGTGACCGAGGGGCTTCAGTGGTCCTTCATACGCTATCAAGACAACCAGGGCTGCCTGGACCTGATTGAAGGCAGTCCCTCCAGCATTTTCTCCCTCCTCAATGAGGTCTGCTTCCACTTCTTATCTCAGAGAGTGAACTCGGACTTTGTTAAAGTATCTTGCGTTTCTTTTGCATTGCAATCAGGGTTTGAAATGAACACCCGTCGGTAAAAATCACTTTCAAAAATAAATCAAATCACTAGCCAATTAATTGTGCGTTACAAATGTTTACTCAGTTTGCTGGGGAAGTTCATGTAAGTCAAATCTGAACAGATTTTGCGCAAATACTCGTGAGTTATCATGATATATTAAATACAGCGTATTACACAGAATCTGCTCATATCTGGCTTACTTGAACACACTCGTCACAACACAACAAATAACGGCACGCTTGTTTATTTACATTGAAGCAATAGAAGATTAAAAAGCATTTGGTTAGCAGAAAACATTGTTATTTTCCAACATTCGCCAAAAAAATTATGTTTTTGGTACAGTATTGACTTAACTAAAACACATTTTTGATATATATAAGCTGTGACGTAGTTAATCTGGTTCATTTCTTTTCTATTTTCTTTCTTTTTTTTTTTTTTTTTTTGGTTATTAGAAGTTCTGAATGGACGGTAACTAAAAAATTAATTTAAAATTCCGTCTGTTGTATTGCATTGTATTTGAATTTGCATCGCGAATATAGTGAATTCCACTATTTATAGTTTATTGATACACGGTGAAAGAGCTTTTTTAATAGAACTAATGAAGTCGCCTTCTTCCTTCCTTCCTTCCCTTTCTGTCGGTCTGTCCTTCAGGAGTGTCGTCTGAACCGTGCATCGGATGCGAAGCAGTTCGGTGTGCGTCTGCAGAAGGAGCTGTCGGATAACGCCAATATCAGCTGGGACAAATTCAGCAAAGAGCCTCATTTCACTGTGGCCCATTATGCCGGCAGAGTCAGCTACCAGATCCAGGGCATGATGGGGAAGAACAAGGTACAGACTACACTACGAGTCAAAAGTCTTGGATCTGTATGATTTTTTTAATGTTTTTAAAAGACATCTCTTCTGCTCTGCACCAAGGCTTCATTTATTTGAATCAAAATAAAATTAAATTGAAATTAAATTTTATTAAATTCTATTTTACTCTATTTTAAAATGTAATTTATTCCTTTGATCAAAGCTGAATATTATATATATATATACTGTATATATATATATATATATATATATAGACCATTTCACAAGATGTAAACAACACTGGTCCAGAAGCACTTCCTGTTTCAGTTTTTTAACACTACATAAAAGCTGGGATAAAATACAACCAACAGAAAATATAAAACTGAATCAAAAAGTTAAACAAACATCTTTAAGATGTTTTCTTTACATGTGAAATAAAGAAAACAGTTACAAACTGAAACAGGAAGTGTTTCTGGACCAGTGTTGTTTACATCTTGCAAAATGGTCTATATACATATATAGTGTTTTAAATTATATTTTAGAAATTATAAATTATATTTATAATAAATTATAAATTATAATTTTAATAAAAGTAAGTATAAATTATAAGTTTAATAAAAGTAAATTATATTTTTGAAAATAAAAGTGTTTAATGTTACAAAAGTTTTCTATTTCAAATAAATGCTGTTCTTTTCAACTTTCTATTCATCAAAGAATACTGAAATAAAAATGTAAATAACTGTTTTCAACACTCATAATAATTATAAATGTCTATTAATATTCAAGTGATTTCTAAAAGGATCATGTGACCCTGAAGACTGGAGTAATGATGATAAATTCAGCTTTGATCACAGGAATAAATTACACTTTACTATATATTCACATAGAAAACCGCTGTTTTAAATTAGAATAACATTTCCCAATTTTACTTAATAAAATAAATAAAAATCAAATAAATGCAGCCTTGGGGAGCAGAAGAGACTCTAAAAACATTAAAAATCGTACCAGTCCAAAACCTTTGATATAAATGGTTATAAACATAAATATGAATAAAACGTATGGGAAGCACTCATTTGTGTTTTTGTCTCTTTTTCACGTATGTGTCCATGTGTTCTGCAGGACCCGGTTCCTCCTGAGCTCACCTGTCTCCTGCAGAAATCCCAGGATTCATTGCTGCACAGCCTCTTCGCTGACGGTGACCTTGAGAGCGAGGGCTCTAGAGGACACAGTAAAGTCATCACTGTCGTCTCCAAATTTAAGGTACAGGTTTTAAAGAAGTAATAATTAAGCTTATGATTTGTTCATAGGAAGATTTCATTTTTACAAATGACTTTTGTTGTAAATTATTGTGTTTTGGCCCTTAATCATTTAAGTTTTACATTGACACTATTGGATGATTTCAGATTATTTATTTGTCTGAAAATGAGTTTTAATTTTTGTGTGAACTAACTCTCTTAATTTGTTTGTCTTTCTGTGAATATGCAGAACTCCCTTGAAAGCCTTATGAAGATTTTGCACAGCACCACCCCGCACTACACACGCTGCATCAAACCCAACCCGGACTGCAGACCGCTCACCTTCAAAAGGGAAGAGGTGCGGAAAACACGCACTTCTGTGTACTCCCCTGACTTTCAGGTTAAACAAGTTCATAGGTCATGGATTGATTTAGTGAGTCTTGGTTTGGTGTGTGTTCAGGTCATCGCTCAGCTTGAGGCCTGTGGGATAGTGGAGACCATAAACATCAGTGCAGCAGGATTTCCCATCAGGTAAAGCTACATAATCCACACATCTCTTATAATATAATCTCCACATCATACAAGTGTTTAACCCTTAAAAAAAAGAAGTTACACATTGGTTCATAGAGGAAAACAATTTCTGTGTCAAAATACTGTCAGCTTGGGAACTTAAGTTCTGTCTAATTTTGAGGTGGACCCTTTGGCAGATTATTGTATAAGTAAAAAAGTATTAGTTATAGAGGTTTTAAGTTATAAAAATTATTTATGAACATTTTTTATATAAAATATATATTTTACAAAACCAATGCCTTCAAATTCCTTAAATCTAAACTGGTTTGGTGAATTTGATATCTCAAAAAATGAGCTTTCAGTGTAATTTCCCCCATTAGATCCAGCAAAACTCCATTGGTACACTGGTTGGATTTGTGATTTGCGTTATAAATATTTTACACACACACTATTTTAGTGCACACATACATCCATACCAACACACCCACACAATCATAGCTGCATAATTTATCCAATTGGCTTTATAATGTGCAGAAGCAGAAACATGTGAACATTTGTTTTATAGGCCAAACCTGAGAATCTGATAAAAAATAGTCAGAATGAAGGCCTCTTAACAAAGTTTTTATAATTTTATAGTTAAATGATCCTGGGATTAAAAATGACTTTAATGAGTTTCAATGGGGACATTTTTGTTCTTAAGGTCCTGAGTGGAACTAGTGTAAAATACATGTATTAAAGGGAATGGGGGTGAAATAGTAAAATTTCAATAAAAATACACAACTGTGTCAAAATATATGCATTTGGCATTAACACTGGAAAAATTATTTAAAAAACAAAACTGACAAAGACAAAAAGTGGTAATACCTTACTTGAAGAGGTGTGCATAAGACTTGCATGACACTGTCAAAAATGTCATAAACATGACATAGCATATTAATTTTCAAACTGAAGAAAGCACTTAGCTTTATGGGTTAACATTACATTAATCTGTCATGTGGTTGGCTTTGACATTAGCTGTCATGAGGCATTATAACTGCGTCATGAATATTTTTCGTGTCCTCAACTACAGTGGTATAAATTAAATTTCTCATTAAAATGTTATAATGGCCTCATGACAGCCAATGTCAAAACCAACCACATGACATCTCAAAAAATGTCATATATTTGCATTAAAAACGTCATAATTTAGCGAATGGCACTTAATGTTAGTTGTCATTAGCATGCATAAACCCTCCTTCATATTCATGACGTGTCCTGTCATGATTATAAAGGAGTCATGTTAGTCTTATGCACAAAAATGTCCATAAGGTCACACCAGGGTTAAAAGGGAAGAATGAGTGTATCTCACATCAGCTCGAGTTTAGAGAATTCCCCTCAGAATGATCACTTGTCTTTTGTATTGTCCGCCAGGATCCCGTATTGCAGTTTCCTCCAGAGATACGGGCTGATCACAAACTACAGACTAGCAGCGCAGATGAATCGAGAGAACAGTACGTGCAACCCCAAGTGGACACACAGAGCCGTCTGCTTTCTTGTTCTCTTCGTTAATTCCTGATCCTTGTCTTTTTTCTTTCAGTATCCTCCTCTTATGTCTTCCTGTCTTGTTCTATGAACGCAGTGCTTAAAATAATGATTCAGGTGAATTACTGCATGCTTATCTAGAGGGTGTTTTGCATGCAGTTTTGCACTTGCTTGCCTTTTCTATCTCCCTCTTCTGTATGTCGAGTTAAAATCTTGGTGTAATATCTTGTATAGAAATGATGTGGTTTCATATCACTGCTTGTGGGATGTGGTACACACTTGTTCCAACTCATCCTGCATGAATTAGCACATTAGTTGGTACAAAATCTCAGATAAATCAAGTGCTCCTGAGCTAAACAGAGCTAAACCAATTAAGCAAGGTGTTTTGAAAATGACAGGTGTGTTAGAGCCGGATTAGAAGTGAAGTCTGCAGGAAGGGGGGTTTATGGGACGAGACTGAACGTTTGCTCTAATAAAGAGTCAAAACAAGCTTTTAGCTAATCATGATGAATCAATATGGTGACACTAAAGAGCTTGAATGTAGTTGCGTGAAAGCAAGACAAGGTGAATAGGATAGAAATGATTAGAAATCACTGTACTTCCCCAGTTTATTTAATTTTGTTGACATTATTACAGTTTAACCCTCTGGGGTTCTTCGTTTAACTGTCACACTCGGGGCCTTCGGGTCAAAATTGACCCGAAGGGCGGGATTCATATTTAAAAAAGAAAATCCTAATTTTTTTTTTTTACTTGTTTTTTTTATATATTTTTTTTCTTTTCTTTTTTGGTGTTTTGAGAAAAATTCAAAAATATATTTTTTTTTTATAATTAGTGTTAATGCAATAATTATGACCAAATGTTCCCCCATTAAACGTAATAGAAAAAAATATTTAAATATTTATTGCCTTGGCCTCATGAAAGCAATTTTTGAAATTAGATGGATGCCATTTCGTGGACAAACTGAGCTTTTTAAAAATGCAAAACACATGAATTTTTTGGTGTGTGTGTGGATGTGTCTGTTTTGCACTCTTGATGTTTTATGGATTCACCCCTTCACTGTTGTGTGCTTTTTTTCAAGATCATTGCTGATTTGTAGATTGTACACACAAAAAAACTCACATTTTTGCCAATTTCCCATTCATTTCCTATGCGGGTTTTGACCCGAAGGTCCTGAGTGTGACTATTTTTTTTACGACCACTTAGACTTTTCAAATCCTGTCCCCAATTTGTTTGGGTGTTCATATACCAAGTACCATTAAAGTCACCAAGTTTCGGACCATTCCGATGAAGCTACGATTTTTTTACACATTTTTTTTTATTTAAACGCTTTGGGTCATTATTGACCCGAAGAACCCCAGAGGGTTAACAGAGGGAATTTTATCTCTCTTTTTATCACCCCATTAATCAGATTTATTATTTTTTATACAATGTTTTAGGAAGTAACGTGTTGTATAAATCAGGTGAATTCAATACAATTTTAGTGAATTCAATTACAATTTTAAAGTTTTTGTATGTTAGTGAGGCAGAATTGGAGTTTTCTGAAAAACAAAAACAAACAAAAAACATGTTTTGAGAAAATGGCCTTTAAAGAGATGTATTGTAATTGAAATCTACTTATAAACATAGAGAAAGTGTAATAAAACATTTACATCAATGTTTTCTTTCCTCTAGTCTGAAAGACGACATGTTATGGAAGTAAAATAGGCCAAAATGTGAAAAAAAGTGTATTTAATGTTGTTTATATATGTCGTTAATATGCGTCAAGATATACTATGTGCAAATCCATCAGTCGGATTAATTTACGTTCATGCATTCAAGCTATTTTAAGGCATGAATAAATTATTTTCTCTGGGAAAAAAGCATTCAAATATGTAATTTTGACTATAGGGGAACACTGTATTTCTAAAGCACATCTCGCCCACAGGCCCTGAGATAAACGATCAGGCTGTTCTGGGACCTGCTGTAAAAGATGTGGTCAATGTGGTCCTCGAGAGACTCGTCCCAAACTCCACCCTCAGCCCTGATGACAACAACGACATGGTGCATTGTGGGAGGACCAAAGTCTTTCTTACGCAGTCCCTGGTAAAGCATGCACTCTGATGACTTCTGATTGTAACATGATTTGCATAATATTGAATGTTCACTGAACTCTTTGACTCTGTCCTGGCTAGGGTGACCACCATCAAACAAACCAAATATGTGGGACATGTTACCACCACTAAAACAAAGCCTGAAACTGTTAAATAATGTCTATCTAACTATATAAAAACATTTGCATTTTGCCTTTCAGCTGATAAAAATTCTTTGTTCTTTAGTCCCTTCCAGAAAAATATCTAACAGTGTATCTTACACGGTAAATTTGATGGTATTGGACCTGGAAAGGTCCTTGACTTTGAAGTTAACCGAGGTGTAGGAAGTTGAAAACGTTTTATTTTGATGTCAGCAGTTAATTCATCATGTGTTGTGCAGTTGGAGATGCTGGAGGATCGCAGGAACCGCGTGCGCTCGCAGAAAGCGTTCTGTATCCAGTGTTGCTGGCGCAGGTACCAGCAGCATCAGCGCAGCCTCAGGACACGCGCTGCCACCCGCATACAAGCAGGTTAGCATTTAACACCTTTTTTTGTGATTACAGGTTTAATTGTTGTATAACAGATGGGTTTGAATCTTTTGGTAGCTCACGATTTGATTAACCCTTATGCTGCATTAGGGACATTTTTGGTCTTTTGCAGTTTAATTTCTTTGACCATTTTGGCTGTTTTAATGCAAATGGTATGAAATTTGGCAAAATTGTGACTTTTTGGATACATGTAAAAAATGTGATCCCATTTTGCAAAATATGTATAACACACACTGTGTAGATCAAATAGTAACACTCAGCACCATAAAGACCAGAAATGGCCCATTGAAACCCATTAAAACGTTGTTTAAATCTGAGGCTGTCAATAATACATGAAACATGATTTTTGCACAAACATCCTTTCATTTTGAAGCAAAAGCATTATATTTGCATTATATAGTGTATTCCACCAGATGACGTCACTACATATTTATTCCCTATGGGTGGAAATGCACCTTATTTTAGGCAATAGGCAATGTTTAATAGGTGGCCATTTTTGGTCTCTAATGCGCTAAGTGGGATTTTTTGCAAAGTGGGACTGTGATAATCCAAATCTAAAGTTTTCTCTTTGCATTTAGTTTATTGAAAATAATTGAATTTTTGTGTTTTTTCCTCTTATACAAATCGATGGTTTCGCAAACAAAACTGGTAATTAAAGGGTTAAAATCCTGAAATTGAATACATTTTTGGTAGTTATGATGAGGACTGATGCTGGTTAAAAGATATAACTTGGTAAAAGTGGAAAATAATAATAATATATAATATTTTAGGCAATGTTTAATATGTGGCCATTTTTGGTCCTTAATGAACTCAACGGTGTTAAAAATCTAATGCAGCACAAGGGTTAAATATCAAATTTCACATTTATTTGGATAGTGCTTTTCACAGTACACATCGTTTCAAAGCGGCTTTACAGAAAATGCAATTTAGAGTGATCTGTGATCAGAGGTAACTATATATTATAATTATATACATATACAAATCACTGTTAGCTAGAAATTTATTAAATTAAACAATGTAATAATTAAAGGCAGTAACAATGAGCTCATGGAGGTAATGAATACTTGTACGTATATATATATATATATATATTTTGTTACTTTTCTTATTTGACTGCGGTAGACGTTTTAATAAGTCTAAAAGAAGAAAAAATCATACTAAATTTAAATGTGAACCTTGTTTTTCTTCCCATTTTAGTCAAACCAATATTATAAAACAATTGAGCTTAACCACAATCATTACAGTCTTCTATAAAAAAGCAAGACATGCAATTTTATTTTATTTTATTTTTATATTAAAAATAGGAACAAAGAAGCAAATTACAAACAATAGGACAAATACAATTGAAAAAAAATATACAGATTAAAAAAACATTAAGTTTTTCAGGGACAGTTGTATAGGTTTTAGGGATGGGCAACGATTAATCGGGATTAATCGCATCCAAAATAAAAGTTTATGTTTACATGATATATGTGCGTGTGGTGTGTGTATAATTATTTTGTATATATAAATACACACACATGCATGTATATATTTAAGAAAAATGTGTTCTTAATATATCAAATATTTATACATAATATTAATTATGTATATATATAAAGTATATACATGCAAATATTTCTTACATATATACATGCATGTGTGTGTATTTATATATACAAAATAATTATACACACATATATTACGTAAACACAAACTTTTATTTTGGATGCGATTAATCGCGATTAATCGTTGCCCATCCCTAATAGGTTTATTTATGTAGTAAGAAATACTACCGAAATTGAATAATCAAATGTAAAAAATAAAACACTGTGTGATTTAAATATAATAAAGATAAAAAAAGAGATTCATTCAAAAGCAGCGAGTGTTTTTTTAAAATATATTTTTTAACATTAATGAAACGGATGGCCCTTTAAGAGTGAATGCGTGGATATAGTTACACATCCGATTTTCTCACATTTGTTTTCGTTCGTGTTGGACATAATCGATTCTGTTTACATTGAATACTTAAAAGTCCACAACTGAATTCGAGATCGCGTGGCATACTTTTTTGATATTTGTGAATTGATGCAAATCGGTAGATTCATATAGGAACCGCTTTTTTTTCCCAGATAGGGCTCCATTATTTGGGAGGACAACTTTAATTGCTATTTTTCGAACAAAAATTGCAAATGTGATTTAGAAATGAAAAAAAATCCAGGTTTTCCGTTCTTATTTGAGGGGTGCATAGTTAAAAAAATAAATATTTTCTTGTTAGCACACAGAGCAATGCTACTAAAGTTGACGGAGGCTTCTTCTCCCACTCACATCCGTGGATCAGAGATATCTTTGCCTTGAAAAGATCAGGTGCTTGTTAAGAGGATCAAAAAAAAAAACAATTCCTTAGTATCGGGCACCCCTTCAGTCTAAATAACAGCCTATTATTGACCTGTATTTCTCTCAATTCAGCCCTAAATGGAGTTTAATTTTTTTACCTTGTGTGTATACAGTATATAGGTGAGTGTGTTTGTGTGTAGGTGTAAAGAAGGCTAGAAGTAGACATCTGCTGTGTGTCTAGACACTGACACATTATCCCTTAAACCCAGAACAGATTCAGCTCACCTGAGCCAAACACCTGCTTCACTGAGATCAGGAAAGCCAGAAGATGACCGAGTCACAGTATAATCCCTGTCCCATAATCAGACCATACCTTTTAACAATTTAAAAATGTTTCAAAAACAACAAAAAGATAAAAAAAAAAAAAATAATTAATTCGTCTGGATTCCATGTTTTATGATTTATTACTAATGTAATGAAACTTTAAAAGGTACACTATATAACTTTTGACCCTCTAGCATTTACTGGAATTTACATTTTGCAGAATAATATTGTTTTGGTTGTATTCGGTTTAAATTGAAAGGATCTCAAGTGGACTAGCTATCGCTTTACCCATCAATAGACATGGTGCTTCCTTGAAAATAAAATTTAACTTAAAATAGCTTGAGGTTCGAGCTTCTTTGTTCATTAAAAGGGTGGTATAATGACCTTTTCACCAGATGTAAAATAAGTCTCTGATGTCCCTGGAGTGTGTATTTAAAATTTTAGCTCAAAATACCCCACAGATATTTTTATATAGCATGTTAAAACGCACCGTTTTGTGTCTGTCCCTTTAAATGCAAACGAGCTGCTAGCTCCCGGCGCAGGGGGCGGAGCTTCAAGAGCTTGTGTCCTGAAAACCGTAATATGTCAGACAGATATTTCTGAATGGTTAGTTGATGAATAGTTCTAGTCCTTGATTAGCATATTCTGTCATGATAATCTATAAATTACATTCCCGGGGGCGGGGTTTATGTAGATTTTAGAGTTGTGATGTCACTAACCCGGGATGAATCTTGTGTAAATTCCATAAAAGGCAATTTCTTTAAAAGAAAATATCTCCTTTTGCTTTGAACTTTGAGCGTTGTGACTTTGCAGATGTTGTTTAAGCTCAAACAGCAATATTACACACTAACTAAAGTTAAGAAAGTGAAATCATAATCAACATTCCCTTTAATGACGCCATCAGCAACTAGTCGACTCGACTTTGATCAAATAAATGTCGACTTAATAAAATCTGCAGTTGTTCAACCCCTATGACAAATGGCTCCATCCAGTATTCGTATAGTCTTATACAGTGTTTTTAACTCAACTGTATGTGTCTCTATCATAGGTTTGAGATCCTGGCGGGTCAGAAGTGAAATCAAGAAATGGCACAAAGCTGCAACGGTCATCCAAACCAAATGGAGGCGCTGGAGAGTAAGCATTGTGCTGGTTTTTAAGTGTTTGGCAGGACTTGATTTTATCCATTGGGAATTGAATGTATGTCTTTTCCAAAAATGTTATTTGTATATAAAATATTTATATAGTATATACATGCAAAGATTTTGTAAATATATACATGCATGTGTGTTTGTATAACAAAATGATTATACACAGTACACACATTTATATTGGATGTGATTAATCGCGATTAATCATTTCAGAAGGAAAATATTACATTTAATTTTTAATTTTTGGGAAATAAATGTGTGCGTTCCTTCTCGATAGGCGTGGATGGATGCGTTAGCTGAGGCCGAGCTGGATGATGCTGAGGATTTCATGGAGGAAGAGTCATGTGTGTTGCCGAAGATGGATCCTCTGCTGAGGGAAAGAGGGTCAGTACAACTCGACAGCATCCAGGAGCCCGTCATGGTCCGAAGCTGGCCGATCGGGCTGGCCATCGCTTCTGCTCCCACCATCACTGTGTCTCTGACGGCCACTGGTTTCCAGCGGATCATGACCATGATGGCCTGTCTGAAGATCCCATTCAGACACGATGAATACAAAGTAGAGACCAACCAGTTTGAACAGGGTGTGGCGTCTATCAGAGCTCAGCCACGGGTAAGAGACTTTTCCAATAGACTGTTAGAAGCTTTGAGTGGCCACAAATTATTCCTCCTGTGGTGAAAATCAAGCGTTTAATGGTGTTTTTAATACGCTTTAAGACAAACCATGTGTAAGTTCATAAGTCGACAGCATTGCTGAGTATTTTCTGCTGAAAATAATTACGAATAATTATCTTTGATCACCAAAATTACATATTTAAAAGTTTTTTCCTTCATGCCTTAAAATAGCTTGAATGTAATTCGACACCCTCGCCTCATTTAGTATGCGCGGTTCTATGAATATGCAACATGAGCCCCGCCTCCACTCACCTACTCAGCTCAGAGATCCACTGGTTGACGATCAGACGTGATCTGATTGGTTACAAGGTCGTTTGTGACGTCAGAAACACTAGCGATTTTCACACTATGTTTTTGAGACTGTGTTTGGTTCAATACTGTAAAATACTAGAGCCAGGCCGATATATCGGCAGGCCGATATTATCGGCCGATATTAGGCATTTTCTAAAATATCGGTATCGGCAGTTATAATGGCCGATAAATGAATATTTCGAAAATAAAATAAAAACGGACGAAACGCTTTAACCATGTCATGAGTGTTGGAGTTGTATAGTTTGTCCACCAGAGGGTGCTCTACACTTGACTTGACTGACTACCAACTGATGATTGAAAATGGTTCAATGTAGCTTGATGGAAAAAATTTTAAAAAGTGCAGGCAAAGGTGACATTGTAATTATAAGGTAGCTTATAAAGCAACGTAGGGACTAATTTTGTTTATCAGAACTTTAATATATTTTGATGTTCCTCTGTTCTGTTCTGACGATAGAAACAAGTTTCTTTTTAAAATGCATTATCATATTATTTTAGTTAACTCATAAATAACTACAAATAACTAATGTTAGGGAAATCTGTTAATATTTTGATGCGCGTTTCTGAAATAAAAAAATAAAAATAATATCGGCCGATATATCGGATTTTAAAACCAACAAATATTTGTATCGGTATCGGACTTCAAAATCCTTTATCGGTCGGGCTCTATAAAATACTTAGCGACTTATGAACTTACACATGGTGTGTCTTAAAGCAACCACATGCTATAGTGGCATCGGCGATCCAGAAGCCTGAGTAATGTCGTAAATATTAATAATAGGATGAATTTGAGCATTTAATATTTGAATGTTAAATAAAATAAGGAATGGAATTCGAATAGTATTATAGTATTTTGTAGTTTTTTAACGTTTTACTCGTGTCGTTTGTTGTTCCTCCTCCGATGTGCAATGGATTGTGGGTAATATTAGCCGTTATAGTGAGCACGGATCCACGCTTTTCGAAAATCCACCGGAAATAATAGATAACGTACTATGCTTTGTGACACACTTCTTCTAATCTCACACACTGTTTAGGATGGATTGTGTGGACATTGACTACACAAAGGAAATCCTTGTGAAGACAAAATAAAAGTCCTGTTTTAATTGCTTTGGCTGCTTGTTTTGACAGGGGTCCATTAAGATGCATCTGCAGAGATCTCCCCTTCTGTACGCCGACAGGCACCCGGTGCACAAGGCCGACGTGGTGACCGGGTTCAACCAGATCTTGCTGGAGAAAACCTGACCGCACTTCTCCTCTTCTCATCATGCTGCTAAAAGCTCTCATGCAATCAGTGCACCTTTGAAACACACTACATCGAGTGATATTAAACATTTAGCTGCCTTATCGTTAGTGCAATTCAGCGTTTAGTTGCATCTACGCTCTCTCAGCATGAAGCACAAGTGCCTTTTAATTCTTCAGTCCTGTAGAGCGTTTTATAACTATGACTTTATTTTATACTAGCATTTTCTGTTATGATTTGAATAATGTTTCTTGCACAGCTTTATATCGTGAATATATTTTATATATAATGTGCTGCTGATGTATCCCAAACTCTGGTGTTTAATTTGATTTGTATAAAAGTCCCCCGTCATCAATAATTTGATGCGTTAAAACTCTTCTCTGATCACCGAAATTACATATTTAAAATACATTCCTAATGCCTTAAAATAGCTAGAATGTAACTCGACACCCTTATACGGATTAATGAATATGCTAATTAGCCCCGCCTCCTCTCGCTCACACTAGCTCGGATTACCCTGATCCGCTGGGGGTCTTTAATATCAGTGTACAAACTGATCAAAATAATGTTTTAAAACGGCTATATGTAAGTATATTCATGTATGATCATTTTTTGCCAATGTATGAACAGCTTGTAGCGAAACTTGACTTTCCTAGTTCATTTTTATGTTTAGGACTCGGGACGTTTTTGGCGGGAAAATCGCAGATGCGTGTTTTATACACACTCCCGAGAGCCTCTCTTCTGTTCACTGACACTAATGCTTATACAATGTTCAGGATAATACTGAAAGAGCCGTTCTGGACTGTAATGTCAATGTGTCGTCAAAGAAAAGTATAGTCTCATATAGTCAATCTATAGAGTCAAATATACTCTATAATCAAACTATCAAAACTGTGTGATTTGTCGCTGATCTCCACATCTCTATGATCAGATGCTTTCTCATTTCTGTGTGTGTTTATTGTGTTATTGAGAGGAAAGAGCAGCACATACTCACATAATCATCTAAACGTGGCTCTCAGCAGTGGACGGCGGCGGGATATTCGTTAACAGTAAATCACTGCAAAGCTATTTCCGACTTCTTTTTACTTCTAAGTGGAGAACGAGTTTATCTGGGTTTTGAATTACGGTTCAGTCTCTTGTGCGTTATGTGATCATCGCTGCTGCTGCAGTTCACTTAACGGCCACCGGTGTCGCTACAAACAAGAGTTTTTTTAATTCTACATAGAGCACCTTAAAACATGGTACAATAATGATATTTAGAATTACTGAGATGATGGAGAACATAGTATTGATAAAGACAAGTTTTGTACACTTTGCATGATATATTTATTCTTTATTCATAAAATACTGGGAAAAGCTGTAGTTTCGGCATTGCTGTTAATGCTCTTACCAAAGCACATTGAATTAATGTACTATTTGCATATGTATGTATAGTTCAGATTATTTAGCACACAGACTACACAACATTCCATAGGTGTTTTTGATTAGGAACTATGTGCAATGATTACCAAAAATAATCAATATTTCTAATCTCAGGGCATTAATCAACAAAACATGTTTATTGTTTGTGCTCAGGTACTGCTTTAACAAACACTTGGTCAAACTTTGATAATTCAAATAAAAATCATTACAGATGTTCTGTTTTTGGTGTCTTTTTACATTTATTATAAAATGCATGACGTGTTATAAACGACTGGATGCAATAGTGCATGTGTGACAACACAAAGGCTCAGTAATATGTTGAGAAAACATGCATATGTAGCAAATATTTTGAGCCATTTGAGTATGTTTATCAGACACAAGTGTAGATGCCTCCGATTGTTTCAAACAAAACCCAATGGACTGTCATGATGTGTGTTACTCATTAAGAGTTCAATGAAATCAGTATCCGTCATCGACACTGTCTATTTGCGTAGGTTCAATAATTTTTAAGCACTGATCCGCAAACTCCACGAACAGCGGCTCCTGCATGGCGTCTTTCATGGCTTTGGCTTTATCTCCGGCCGAGTCCACTGCCATCATCAGCTGTCGGAGATGAGGATTCCTCAACAGATCCTTCAGCGCCTCTGAATCTCCTGTGTGAAGGAAACACAAACAGATCTCAATTAAACAGATCTCAATTCCCATTGACTTCCATAGTAGGAAAAAATACATACTATGGAAGTCAATGGGGATTGAGATCTGTTTAATTAAAACATTCTTACAAATATCTTCATTTGTGTACAGCAGAACAAATAAACAGAGGTTTGGAACAACTTGAGGGTGAGTAAACTGATAGAATTTTCATTTTTGGGTGAACTATCCCTTTAATTATGCCATCCAGTATCGTGAACTCGCACTCTCGTTTTGTACAAACGCAGCGGCGGCCATTTTGTGACTCTTATTTTGTAAACCGTTTTAAAATCATACCTGTTTGTATCTCATAATCCAACAGTTTAATCCAAAATCAATCTCTCTTATCGCCATAATTGTTTATGTTGTGAAAGTCTGTGTAATAAGTGGTATTAGTGTATACCGTATCTCTTAAATGTCCGTGTAGTTTGAACTTGTAATGCTAGCTTTGCGTTTAAAGACCTAATTACGATATTTAAACTCAGATCAATATTTACTCATCATCCCTGACATACCGAGCTGCTGAAGTTTCTGTAACGGCACTTTGTCAGTCTGACTGTCTTCATCAAGGAGATCCTCAACAACCCACGGCTGTTCAGCTGAAATCAAACACATTTACATCTTGATGTAATGCAATATGGCTGTTGATTTTGGCATCTATAACGTGTGTGTGTGTGTGATTCACTCACCGCTACGCACTGGGGTCGGGGTGCTGGAGGCTGGATCGGGCTCTTTAATTGGGTGACATGAATCTATCGGAGCAAAATGAAATAAAAGCTTACATTGTCTTGTTTTTTTATATATAAGACAGAACATAACTAACTAGCCAGGTATGAAAGTTTCAAAAAAAAACTTCAAAAATATTAAAAGTTAAAATGTGTTTTACACAGAGAAAGAAATACAAAAAATGTTACTGGCATGTTTTAAAATGTTCCTAGCATAATTAGGATATTGTTAGCATGTTTTAACACATTGCTAGCATTATTCAACGGACTGCTAACGTGGTGCTGCTAACATATTTAACAACATGTTAATGTTAACAACATGATTTAACACACTGTTAGCATGTTTGCTGGAATAAGTAAGATGTTGCTAACATTTTCATGTTGCTAATATGTTGGTTACATGATTTAACACATTGGTAACATGTTGATATCATGATTATTATGTTGTTAGCATGATTAGCATGATGCAAAAAATAGCTGGCATGTTAGCATTATTTAACAATGTTGCTAATATGATTTAACATGTTGCTTGAATTGGCACATTCATTGTTAGCATGTTTTGGCTCATGCTAGAATTAAGACGTTGATGGCATGTTGCTAACATGAGTTAGCTGTTTTTAGAGATAAAACTACTTACATTCGGCAATCATGAAAAAAAATCTCAGATAACGGTTGACTAGGTAACAATGTGTAATTAGACCAAAGGTTCATTTTGCGCCGGAGTTGTCCTTTAAAGTCCCTGTAGTTGGTAATTTTATCACTTAAAAAAACTCATCTTTAATCACCAAAATTGCATATTGACTATTTACTATATGATTTCCCAGACAGCAAACTGACATTAAATCAACGTGGAAACGACGTCTCTCATGACATTGAAACAACGTTGATTTTGCTCATCGAATTAACGTTGAACCAACGTCAGACGCGGCATTCTTCAAAGCTAAATGAAAATCGAAAATTGGTTTGCTTTCATAACATTGAAACAACGCGTTGATTTCAAGTTGATTTTCCGTTAGTTTTGAAAGAATGACGCGTCTGACGTTGGTTCAACGTTAATTCGATGAGCAAAACAATGTCAGATCAACGTTGTTTCGATGTCATATTTCCACGTTGATTCAATGTCAGTTTGCTATCTGGGTTACTATACGCAGTTCTATAAATATGCAAATGAGCCCCGCCTCCACTCACTCACTCACTCAGAGATCCACTGGTTGACTTACAAGATCGTTTGTGACGTCAGAAACAGCGAATCCAAACAGTGTTTTTGGTTCACTGCATTTTTAAGGAGAAAATGCTCAGCAATGCTTATGAATTTACACATGATTTGTCTTAAAGCGTATTAAAAACACCACATAGACACATAAGCAATATTAAAGCTTTTCACCACAAGGGGACTTAAACACATTGCTATCATGTTTTATAGTATTATAGGATAGTGTCAAGCTAGTGCTAGCTTAGCGAAAATCGTAAGTCGGATCAGATAGAAAAGATCCAGCAA
The DNA here is from genome assembly GCF_016745375.1 of Pimephales promelas. Next base: position 1,129,546 of record NW_024121976.1, on the reverse strand, counting down.
ACCGAGTCAGAACAGTCTGAAGATCTGAACCGGGTTTAAAGCTCTAGGAGGAAAAACTGTTTAAAATCTTTAAAGTCTCAGAAGAAGAAGAAATAAAGAGTAGATCAGAATGTCGGCTTTATCTAGCCAATAACTTTTAACAACAATTGCATTTGTAGTAGCAGTAGTATTATAATGATAATACTAATAATAATGCATTATTATTTGATTAAATTAATAATAAATCAGTAAAGCATAGCGCTTGCAACGCCAAGGTCATGGGTTCGAATCCCAGGGAACTGCAAGTCTTTTAGATAAAAGCATCTGCCAAATCATAAATGTGAATATTTATAAATAGAATATAGTACGTACCATCATCCTTGTGTCTTTTAAAGCAACTCACTGAACAACTAGAAGAAAAAGAAATGTGTTATTTAATTAACAATAATTGTAACATCTAAAAAGCAAAAGATATAGATATAAACAATCGAACATGAATACTTACTATCTGATTCTGCAGGCCGGACATCTGTATTTAGGAACATGTTCGCTGCAAACTCCACACAACTGCATGACTACTTTAGAAAATCGAACTATTAACGTTAAATAAAAAATAAAACAACGTAGATGACGTTATGTAGCCTGTAGTTACTGGAAGCACGTGTTTGTGTTGTTGACAGCGTGTGGGACTTTTAACTCATTTCCTGTAGGGAACACTTCCGGTGTAGAGTGCTGAGGTCACGGTGTCCTTCCCCACGTGTGTGTGTGAGACTGTCAGTGTGATCAGCGGTCAGCACCTCTCAGAAGAACCGAAGTCATGTTGAAGTCTGTGAGTCGCGCGGTCCAGCTCGCGGCGCGTCTGTCCAGCAGGAGCTCCGCATCCACGAGCGCGATTAGCGCCGCGCCGCGTCTCAGCAGAACCTTCAGCCGGTCCATCTGGAGCCTGAGCGGCAGCAGCGGCGCGTCGTCGGGGTCCAGGCCGAGGCTCCTCACTGCGACGCGGGCGCTGCCCACACTGTCCTGCGGCTGCGGGAGTCTGCACACCGAGGGTAAGCGCTCCTCCACACACACACACACACACACACACACACACACACACACACACACACACACACACACACACACACACACACACACACACTACTAAAAGTGTTAGGTAAAGTGTTATGTCGTTTCTATGGTGGCTGTGTAGAGAGGCTAACTTTTAATAGCTGGTCAGAGAGGAGAAACCAATATAACGTTAGTAAGTTACTACCAGGGTTATTTTATTTAACTAAACCACAAAACAATTTCGTCAATTGAAATAAAATATTAAAAACATATTTCAGCTAAGTTAGTATTTGGAGTTAAAATCTCACAACTTTTTAAAATTTATTTTTATTTTTACAGAATTGCATAATATAAACTGTTATAAAATCAGATATGAAAACTCACAGATCTGAAAAAAAAAGTTTTTCCCTTCAGAATTGGAGTTTAGAAGTTTATGTCACTTATAGAATGCAATTGTGTGTTTGTATTGCAATTCTAAGTCAGAATGTGAGATATACACAACATTTTGAGAAATAGAATTTTGAGATGAATTTAGAATTGGAAGAGATTTAAGCGTAACGTTAGATGTATAAGATGAGATATACGTCTATGGTAGATGAGTAAACTTAATTTAGGTACTAAATGGTCAGAGAGGAGAAACTAGAATAATATAGTATCAGTGTTTTTTTAGTTAACTAAACAAATATGTCAATTGAAATAAAATATAAAAAACATATTTCAGCTAAGTTAGTATTTGGAGTTAAAATCTCACAACTTTTTAAAATTTATTTTTATTTTTACAGAATTGCATAATATAAACTGTTATAAAATCAGATATGAAAACTCACAGATCTGAGAAAAAAAAGTTATTTCCTTCAGAATTGGAGTTTAGAAGTTTATGTCACTTATAGAATGCAATTGTGTGTTTGTATTGCAATTCTAAGTCAGAATGTGGGATATACACAACATTTTGAGAAATAGAATTTTGAGATAAATTTAGAATTGGAAGAGATTTAAGCGTAGATGTATAAGATGAGATATACGTCTATGGTAGATGAGTAAACTTAATTTAGGTACTAAATGGTCAGAGAGGAGAAAGTAGAATAATATAGTATCAGTGTTTTTTTAGTTAACTAAACAAATATGTCAATTGAAATAAAATATAAAAATAATATTTCAGCTAGTATTTGGAGTTTATATCTCACAACTTTATGTCTTTTTTTCCTCACAGAATTGCATAATATAAACTCGCAATTGCATGTCAGATATGAAAACTCACTGTTCTGAGAAAAAAAATCTATAGGCTTTTGTGGGCTCACGAGAAACTATAGCTTTCGCACGAGAAACGGTATTGTGGATATGACGTCTGTATATTTTTATTTTTGCAAAGGTCCCTTTAGGCAGGGGCTCTGTACTTTTCTCTTTTTTTTTATTTTAATTTGATAATTTTTTTTATATTATATTTTTATATTTTATATATATATATATATAATATAAAATATATATTTATAAAAATATACTTAACAAACATTATTAAAAACTATGGACGCTTGTTTCCTCCACTGAATTAGAAGGGGGAAAGGTTATTGCTACTTATTATCCCTGAAATTCTTGCTGTTTTTTCCACAATTTCGAGTTTATATCTCAAAATTGTAACTTTTTTCACTGAATTGCGAAATGCACACTCACAATTTGATTGTTATAAAGTCAGATATAAAAACAGCAGTTCTGTGAAAAGTTATTTTCTCCTCAGAATTGGACTTTAGAACTCGCAATTTATATAAAGTTTATATTTCACAATTCTGACTTTATGAAATGAAATTGTGAGTTTGTATCACAAGTCAGAATTGTGAGATTTAAGAAACAAACTCACATTTGTGAGAAAATTAGTCAGAATCGCAATTGCGTGGAAAAAAAGTCAGAATTGTGAGAAGAAAAATCAGAATTGCGAGAAAAGTCAGAATTGTGGAAAAAAAGTCAGAATTGCAAGGGGAAAAGTGAGAATTGTGAAAGAAAAAAGTGAGAATTAGGAGGATAAAATGTCACAATTGCGAGATAAAAATCAGAATTGCGTGGAAAAAGTCAGAAATGTGAGAAACAAGTCAGAATTGCGAAGTATAAACTCTCAGTTAGAATATAAAGTCGCAATTTATTTTTTTCTGTGGTGGTAACATGCTTCTATAATAAACACTATAGAGATATATATATATATTTTTAAATCCAATCTAACAAATTTACTAACTGAAATTAAAACGAAAACAACGCCTAATTAAAATTTTTTCATAAAATGTTACCAGATAAATTGGATTATTCCAGAATATTAAAGGTGATGTCATATCCTGCAATATTTGCGTCATCAGAGCATCTCAACAAGTGGAGACGAACAACACGTCACCTTAACCGACCAATGAGATCTCATTCATCACGAGTGTTGTTAGTAAATCCTGCATGTGTGTGTTTATCCTCCAGGCGATAAAGCGTTTGCAGAGTTTCTCGCTGATGAAATCAAAGAAGAGAAGAAGATCCAGAAGAAGGCGACTCTTCCTAAGATGTCCGGCGGGTGGGAGCTGGAACTGAACGGCACAGAAGCGAAGCTCATCCGCTCGCTGGCCGGAGAAAAGTACGAATGCGTTTCAGAGCTTTTATGATCGTTCGTGTCCTCCGCTGTAATATTACGTCATGTGTGATGTTTGTGTGTGTTTGACAGAGTCACCGTCACGTTCAATGTGAACAACAGCATCCCGCCACAGCTGGAGGAAGAGCACGAGCAAACGCAGAAGGGTCAGGAGGAAGAGGTATCGTCACTAGCCGCGTTTCCATTAGCCTTCAAATTGCGCACAATGGAAACGCGTCAATTTCGCAAAAACTCCCGTTTATCGCAAAAAAGTTTTTCCGCTCGCATGAGGCGGTTTTCAGGCAATTTGAAAAATGTATATATTGGAAAACTGCAATGGAAACAGTTTGTGCGCATTTACTGTCGCTTGACGTACACAAAAGAATTACAGCAATACTGGATTCTAAACCTCAAAGAAATGAACCAATCACGAGCTGGAGGCAGAAATGAGCAGAAACTCCTCATATGAGCCGCTCACAGTATACGGGACATTGGTTAATGGAAACACCGTCATTTCGCAATCGTTTTTTATCGATATTTAGAAAAAAACTTAATTTTTGAGCATATCTGTAATGGAAAAGCCCCTATATTAATGCAGTGAAGCACTGCAGGTTATTGTGTAACAGCCAATGAAACTGAGATTACTAGATACTTAAATTCCCTAAACTGTTCAAGTCGTTAACATTTTAATTTTTAAGTGATGTTACAGTAGTGAAGTGGAGATTTTAGAAAATAAAGGTTACAACATAAAATAACATGTTTAACATTTTATATAAAGTTAGAATTGCAAAATAAAAATTCAGAATTGCAAGATAAAAATTCAGAATTGCAGATAAAAATTCAGAATTGCAAGATAAAAATTCAGAATTGCAGATAAAAAGTCAGATTTGCAAGATAAAAATTCACATTTTCAAGATAAAAATTCAGAATTGCAAGATAAAAATTCAGAATTGCAGGATAAAAAAATCAGAATTGCAAGATAAAAATTCAGAATTGCAAGATAAAAATTCAGAATTGCAGGATAAAAAAATCAGAATTGCAAGATAAAAATTCAGAATTGCAAGATAAAAATTCAGAATTGCAGGATAAAAAAATCAGAATTGCAAGATGAAAATTCAGAATTGCAGGATAAAAATGCAGATAAAAATTCAGAATTGCAGATAAAAATTCAGAATTGCAAGATAAAAATTTAGAATTGCAGGATAAAAAAATCAGAATTGCAAGATGAAAATTCAGAATTGCAAGATAAAAATGCAGATAAAAATTCAGAATTGCAGGAATTGCAGATAAAAATTCAGAATTGCAGATAAAAATCAGAATTGCAGATAAAAATTCAGAATTGCAAGATAAATATTCAGAATTGCAAGATAAAAAAATTCAGAATTGCAAGATAAATATTCAGAATTGCAAGATAAAAAAATTCAGAATTGCAAGATAAAAAATTCAGAATTGCAGATAAAAATTCAGAATTGCAAGATAAAAATTCAGAATTGCAGATAAAAAGTCAGATTTGCAAGATAAAAATTCACATTTTCAAGATAAAAATTCAGAATTGCAAGATAAAAATTCAGAATTGCAGGATAAAAAAATCAGAATTGCAAGATAAAAATTCAGAATTGCAAGATAAAAATTCAGAATTGCAGGATAAAAAAATCAGAATTGCAAGATAAAAATTCAGAATTGCAAGATAAAAATTCAGAATTGCAGGATAAAAAAATCAGAATTGCAAGATGAAAATTCAGAATTGCAGGATAAAAATGCAGATAAAAATTCAGAATTGCAGATAAAAATTCAGAATTGCAAGATAAAAATTTAGAATTGCAGGATAAAAAAATCAGAATTGCAAGATGAAAATTCAGAATTGCAAGATAAAAATGCAGATAAAAATTCAGAATTGCAGGAATTGCAGATAAAAATTCAGAATTGCAGATAAAAATCAGAAATGCAGATAAAAATTCAGAATTGCAAGATAAATATTCAGAATTGCAAGATAAAAAAATTCAGAATTGCAAGATAAATATTCAGAATTGCAAGATAAAAAAATTCAGAATTGCAAGATAAAAAATTCAGAATTGCAGATAAAAATTCAGAATTGCAGGATAAAAAAAAATCAGAATTGCAAGGTAAAAAGTCAAAATTGTAAGATAAGGATAATTTTGAGAAAGTCAGAATTGTTAGAAACATCCATTGCGAGGAAAAAAGTCACCATTGCAGAAAAAATGAAATTAAAATAAATAAAAGTACAATTTTGAGAAATAGTCAGAATTGTGAGATTTAAATTTGCAATTACGAGAAAAAAGGCAGAATGTGAGAAACAAAATTTGGAGATGTATAATATAATACAAAACTCACATCTGCGGAAAAAAATGACGGAAAAGTCACAAAAAAATTGTCTTACTCCCAATTCGCTTGATAAAATATATTTTACAGCTTGGCGTAACTATAAAAATGCATATTCAGTATGGAGTTAATTTCCATATTCTAGAAATCACACTTTTAAAATCAGGCCTACTGGTTGGAAGAGAGTTGTTACAGAAATAAAATCTTGATTTTAGTTGTTTTAGATGATTTGAATGCTTGTTTTGTCTTATTTAGGAGTTTGAGACACTGCTTTAAAGACGTGGCTCGACTAGCTTGTGTTTGACGCGTCTGTCCTGTGTGTTTTAGCCTGACATCGTCTCGACGCCTAATTTTGTGGTTGAGGTGACCAAACAGGGCGCCAAAAACTCACTTGTGTTCGACTGTCATTTCCCCGAGGACGAGGTGAGCTGATTCCTCTTGTTGTTGTGTGACTGTGGAGAGATGTCTGTTTTCTCCTTCATCTCACTGGATTTCACATCTACACAGACCAGTCATGGTGAGGGCGAGGAGGAGAGCGACATCTTCTCCATCCGAGAGGTCAGTTTCCAGCCCGAGGGCGACACGGACTGGAAGGAAACCAGTTACACGCTCAACACCGACTCTCTGGACTGGGTTAGTCAAGTCTTCATCCACTTCTTCCACTGCAGATCTGAAAATAACAGTTAGTGTTGCAAAGTTCCTCAGATATGAAACGAATGCAGTCTCAGCTCTAGTGTAGTTATTCAGTTTCATAAAAGTTCATTAATTATGAAATTTTGGATTTCTGTCATTTTCTTTCACACCACTAGAGGGCGCATGATGTATTTCTATTGGCAGAATTGACCAAACAAACTACTCAGAATTGTGAGAAAAATCAGAATTGTGAGGGGAAAAAAGTGAGAATTGTGAGAGAAAAAAATGAGTATTGCGAGAAAAAAGTCAGAATTGCAAGGAAAAGTCAGAATTGTGAGAAAAAAAGTCAGAATTGCAAGAAAAAATCAGAATTGCGAGGAAAAAAAAATCAGAATTGCGAGGAAAAAAAATCAGAATTGCGAGAAAAAAAATCAGAATTGCGAGTAAAAGTCAGAATTGCGAGGAAAAAAGTCAGAATTGTGATAAAAAAAATCAGAATCGCGAGTAAAAGTCAGAATTGTGAGAGTCAGAATTGCGAGGAAAAAGTCAGAATTGCGAGTAAAAGTCAGAATCGCGAGGAAAAATTTCAGAATTGCGAGAAAAAAAATCAGAATCGCAAGGAAAAAAAATCAGAATTGCGAGGAAAAAAGTCAGAATTGCGAAATATAAAATTTTAAAAATATATATAAAAAAATTGAATTTCTGTCAAATATTTTCTATAAAAAAATTTAAAAATATAAAAAACAAACAAAAAAATGTAAAATAAAATGTGTTGTTAAAGTGTTATAAGCCAAGAAATAAACGCACTGTGACCTCTGACCCCTCAGGCCCTGTATGATCATCTGATGGACTTCCTAGCGGACCGCGGCGTGGACAACACTTTTGCGGACGAGCTGATGGAGATGAGCACGGCGCTGGAGCATCAGGAGTACATCAAGTTCCTGGACGATCTCAGCGCTTTCGTCAAATGCAAATAATCTGAGCTACTAGAATGAAGATGAAGGCAGAACAGTTTTGTATTTAATTTTATATCATTTTTCAAGTTATGTGCACATCGGTTCAAATGTCAGATGGCTTTACAGGTCCAGAATGTGAACGAAACATTTGTGAGAAATAAAACTGAGAGGAAATATTGAGACGTTTGTCCTGCTTTACTTTCAATATAGATGAAAACATTTATTCTCATTAGTGTAATTGTTTGTAATATACAGGTGAAACTCGAAAATTAGAATATCGTGAAACAGTTTGAGTATTTCAGTAATTCAAATTAAAAGGTGAAACTAATATAATTAATAAATATATATGAATATATATATATATATGCTTTTATATAGCATATATATATAACTATATATAGATTATACTTTTCAGAGAGGTGACATTTCTGCATTTAAAATCATTTTTTTATTGATTTGATTTAAATGAAGACAATACAATGGTGAATAAAGTCGTCGTTTTTGTTATTTTTGGACCGATATGTATTTTAGGGCCCTATGAAATCCGTTTTATTTTTTCCCAAATTCGGATTTATTTTTCCCAAATTCCGTTTTAATTTTTGGGAATTCGTTTTTTTTTTATTAACTGTTATTATTATTATTATTTTTTATTGACTGTTATTTTAGTCGTAAAAAGAGTGTGCTTTTAAAGTTAATGATTAAAATGTATTAAAAATACAACTAAATTAGGAATTACCTTACATTTATTGATGCTTTCATTGTTTTGAATTCGTCATTGGAGCTGAAATGACGGGTTGGGGTGTTTGTGTCGAACAGATTTGCTTCCCCCGGTCTGCATTTTCACCAGAAATAAGTTTTTCTCCCACACAAAAACAGAATTTCAAACCAAATATGTAAAAATCCACGAAATTCTGCGTTTACAGTATTGCACGATTTCGTCCGTGATTCTGTTATCGCGGAAATCATAGGGCCCTAGTATTTTCGATGCTTCAAAACATTGTAACTAACCCACTGATATCACATGACCACTTTGATGATGTCTTTATTTCCTTTCTGGACAAGGACAGTATACCGTACACACATTTCCAATGGAGGGACAGAAAACTCTCGGACTAAATCTAAAATATCTTAAACTGTTCTGAGGTCTGACGGGCTTGGGGCGAGTCATTAGTGACATCATTTTCATTTTTTGGGTGAACTAACCCTTTAAGTGTTTCAAAATCAGTGTATAACTAGTTGTTGATGTACATATTTTGGAGATTTCAATAGAACACAAAACAAAAAAAAAAGTTGAGTTTGTTTACAGACAGCTTAAAGGAGAACTCCGGCGAACAATGAACCTTTGGTCTAATAAAACATCGGTACATAGTCAACCGTTCTCTGGGATTTGTTTTCATGATAATCGAATGTAAAGAGTTTTATCCTTAAAAACTGTTTAGCGTATAATGCTAGTAATGGGGCCATTGACTAAGTAAAAAGAAATCGCTAGTTTATACCACTAACAAGGCTCAAAAAAGCCCCACACTAACGCAGTAAAATAATGAGGCTCCATACATGCAAAACGAAGCATTGAGAACTTTGTAAGTGTACAGACCGTTTAATAAGAAGATACTTTATGAAGACAGTTCACTTCGCGTATACAGACAGGAGCCATCTTAAAAAATAGTCTCGATAAGTCAAACCACGAACGCCGTGCTGAGTGATCTGAAACTGTATGATGTTCAGCGAACTTCTGAACTGTATGAGCCGCGTTCGGGGATCGACTTGTCGAGACTTTTTTAAGATGGCTCCTGTCTGTATACGCGAAGTGAACTGTCTTCATAAAGTATCTTCTTATTGAACGGTCTGTACACTTACAAAGTTCTCAATGCTTCGTTTTGCATGTATGGAGCCTCATTATGTTACTGCGTTAGTCTGGGGCTATTTTGAGCCTTGTTAGTGGTATAAACTAGCGATTTCTTTTTACTTAGTCAATGCTCCCATTACTAGCATTATACGCTAAACAGTTTTTAGAGATAAAACTCTTTACATTCGATTATCATGAAAACAAAACTCAGAGAACGATTGACTAGGTACCGATGTTTTATTAGACCAAAGGTTCATTATTCGCCGGAGTTCTCCTTTAAATTAGCATTACGACTCGAAATAAAGGTAGGGAATAATAAAAGTTACAAAAAAATCTTTTATTTCACATAAATAACATTTAAAAACATCCATCAGACGGTCTGCAGTGTGGAGGAACGGCTCACAGCACGACGGACAGATAGTCACACACCTGGGGAGAAGAAAAGCAGATCATGTGATTAGAACAGATCGAGATGCAGAAACGAGCTCTGGTCATGTGACATGAACACCTTGCAGCTGATCATGAGGTTCGGGGATCCGTCCGTGTTAAAGGCCATAGAGAAGCAGGGGTTATGAAGACAATCCTCCATGTGCTCCATCACACGCCTTTCTAGGAGACTCTGTAAAACCGCTGAGGAAACGTTCCTGCCCTGCGGAGACACGAGCGTGAGTTACTGTAGTGTACACTCATCTCTAGTGGCTCACCGTGGAGTTAAGATCACTATAGAGCAATCAAATGATGCATTTATGCTAACACTTTATCATAGTGTCATTTGTGAACATTAGTGGTTAGCATGAACCAACAATATTTACTCATTTTAGTATTATTTCATTTTAAATTTAAAACAAGTTGTATTTGTTAATGCACTGTGAACTGACATGAATATTAAATAAGATTATTAAATGCATTACTCATAGTTAGTTCATGTTAGTTAATGCATTTACAATCAGCCCTTATTGTGGATTCATTAAACCAAGTTTAAGATTTTTTTGTGTGTGAAAATTGTAAAGAAATGCCAAGTAACACGTTGAATTCAACTGTAGAAAAGAACAATACTTTTAACTTTGAGAAATGCCTTTTATTGGTGCTATCATCATGTAGAATTGAGAAACTCTTGTTGTTAGCGACGCCGGTGGCCGTAAAGTGAACTGCAGCAGCACTTACTGTTTGATTATAGAGCATATTTGAGACTATAGACTCTATAGATCTGACTATGTGAGACTGTAGTTTGAATGAATCTCTTTTCTTTGACGACTCATTGACATTACAGTCCAGAACGGCTCTTTCAGTTTTATCCTGAACATTGTATAAGCATTAGTGTCCGTGAACACGAGAGGCTCTCTGCGATTTCCTCACATAAAAATCAGTCGACGGGCTCTCAGAGACAAACTATGAGACTCGTTTTTTAAGTTTCGTTACAAAAAAAGTGATTAATTCTTACATATCGCCCCTTTAAAAGTGAACTCACAATTGTGTTGACGTAAAGGCCACATGGACATGATGTAAAATGACCGTTTACTGTCAGATTATTCCTGCAGAGAAAGAGGAACACAGTTACATGTTATTAAGATAGATGGGTTTTGCAGGAAAGATTGGGTTATGGCAAACACTTACACGTGACATATGGGACATATGATCTGTCCACCCGTCGTCTCCATTTCCTCCACCACCGAGTCCAAATACTGTTCTTCATGGCGCACACTGCTGTTATATTGCTCCAGAATCAAGAGCTCTGCAGGACACACACATCGACACGCATTTATTTATATATGATTTGACGCCACATCAGCCGCAGTTGCTATACTCATGGCAATCAACAACATTGTGATTACAATAAATTCAATATATAGTTTACAATTGAACATGAATTGAACAAAAATCAGACATGTATACTAATAGTAACCACAGTAATAATAGCCCTGATATTGAATCTTTCAATTTAATATTTGTCAGAAATTCTAAAATGAATCCAAGAGAAACCTTTTCAAAAATACAAGTTCTGAATAAAAACATTGTCTAATGAGTGAGAGACATTGAAATAGTCTTCAGGGCTTTAACACATTCCCTACACTACCAAATATTTTAATTAAAAGAATAATTGTGTTTGCAGTCAACTCAATACATTGTTTACAATAATAATAGAAACATGTATACCAATAGTATTAATAATAATTACATTTACATCCAATCTTTCAATTCAATATTTGTCAGAAATTTACGGAGGCGTATTGCTTTCACTTGAAGAAAAAAAAATACTCTGTTTTTCTGAATTAACAAGTTAATTATCTTAGAATTACGAGATAATTTTTCATGGAAAAAAAGTTTTTTCTGAATTTATGAGTTAATTTTTCATGGAATTTTTTCTGCTCTGTTTTTCTAATTAACGAGTTAATTTTCCATGACAAAAAAAAAGTTTTTGCACTGTTTTTCTGAATTAACGAGTTAATTTAGAAAAACAGATCGAAAAAAAAAACTCCATGAAAAATTAACTCATTAATTCAGAAAAAAAGACCAAAAAACTTTTTCTCATGAAAAATTAACTCGTTAATTCAGAAAAAGAGCAAAAAAAAAATTCTCTCACGAAAAATTAACTCATTAATTCAGAAAAACAGAGCGAAAACTTGTCATGAAAAATTAACTCATTAATTCAGAAAAACAGAGCAAAACCCTTTTCTCATGAAAAATTAACTCGTTAATTCAGAAAAAGAGCAAAAAAATTCTCTCACGAAAAATTAACTCATTAATTCAGAAAAACAGAGCGAAAACTGCTCATGAAAAATTAACTCATTAATTCAGAAAAACAGAGCAAAACTTTTTTCTCATGAAAATTAACTCATTAATTCAGAAAAACAGAGCGAAAACTTTTTTCTCATGAAAAATTAACTCGTTAATTCAGAAAAAGAGCAAAAAAAATTCTCTCACGAAAAATTAACTCATTAATTCAGAAAAACAGAGCAAAACTTTTTGTCTCATGAAAAATTAACTCATTATTTCAGAAAAACAGAGCAAATAAAAATTTCCATGAAAAGTTAACTCGTTAATTCACAAAAACAGAGCAAAAACTTTTTTTCTCATGAAAAATTCTCGTAATTCTGAGATAATTAACTTGTTAACTCAGAAAAACAGAGTAGATTTGTTTTCTTCAAGTGAATGCAATACGCCTCCGTAGAAATTCTACAATTGTTCCAGAAGAAACCTTTTTAAAAATGACCATTAATATAATTCCTGAATAAAAATATTTAAATAATCTTAATTGATTGAACACTTTTAACCAATGCATTTCCATCACGTCACGATTAGCGAAATCTCAGGTTTTTCTGGTGCGGATATAAAGAGGGAAAGCAAACCTTGCGCTACGAGCTCCTGCTGAATCTCCTCGAACGCTGAAAGTTCGTCAAACTCCTGCTGTGCGGCGTAAACCTGAGGAGGAAGAGCACACACGTAAAGACGGAGCTCTTCATCTCTCTGTGCTGATGCGCATCCAAACTCGTTTACAGCCTAAAAGGGATTATGGGTTTAGTAATTTATTGTTTTTTTGGGTATTCCGTTTCTCTCCCCCCAGTCTGAAGGGGGAGCTGTTTGTTTTCGGTCCGTCTGACAGCAGCTGATGGGCGGGACCATAGATGTCTATATAAAGGCTAGATGTCTCACGGCGGAGTATTTATCGTCATCACAGGCGGCCATCTTGTCACAGACAGGCTTTCTGATGTAAGAAATACTCTTATCTTGTTGAAATCTTGACGGGTTTACAAACGGTTTGGTTTCTTACAAACATTATTAACGTGGCTATAATTCTGAATTATTATTTATTCATACACTTATTATTCATAAGTATGCAGTATCATAACTACATCTCTGCCGTTTATAACAAACCAGACCGTTTGAGAATCTGTAGAAAATTGAGCAAGTTACAGTGATGCAGCATTAAAACTATGTTACCAGTGAGCGAGCTGACTGTGACAAGATGGCCGCCAGGTGCTGACATCGACCTCCATTGGCCAGCAGCGCGGATGAGATATCTAGCCTTTATGTAGATATCTATGGGCGGGACTGTTTAGAAACCTCTCCTGCCCGTTGATCATAGATATATATATACACTAGACGTCGCCTTGGCTACGGCACTTCATTAGAACGAATAGAGCAGCCATCTTGGAACAGGTGAGCCCCTCCACTTTAATGCATCAGCGTCAATGTTGACAAAGGTCTAACGGAAATAAAATCGCCATAAATGCAATTTTCTCGTTTTTATGGTTCGTTCCAACGGTCAGACATGCATTTATGATTGATTCATTGATTTAAAAAACATTCTTCCTAGTTCAGATTTCATTCGTGTGAACATCATACACAGCACAAAGTGTCCGCCACCATTACCTAGCTAATTCCTTTGAAAAGACCCCTGTTCCAAGATGGCGGCGGTTTTGACGCATGCTTAATACCCCAAGGCGACCTCTGGTCTAATTTAATGTTTAAATAAACTGTTTTTGATTTAAATAAACAAACGGTGTGACGGTCGTGACAGTCCATTATATCCGTAGTGATGTTTAAAACCCCGGTGTGAACGACACGAGGGTTCGCGTGTCTCAGATACGCACATCTCTGATGCCGTCTCCGTTCCACAGCGACGGGAGTCTGTGATTGGCCGACTGTAACGCGCTCCACTCCTCCTCCATCACCTCCTGCACCAGCAGAGACCGGTTCGATCCGCTCGAATCCTCTCCCATCTGTCTGAACTTCTCCAGCAACCGCGACCGGCTGTTCTTCAGACGCTCCACACAGCGCTGGAAGACAAAGATTATATGATCATCTTAAAGCCTTTCTCAAGGGAACAGACTCATGGTGTTAAAGTCAATTATTTCACCACTTAAAACTCATATTTGATCACCAAAAGTACACATTTAAACATTTTTTATGAATATGCAAATTAGCCCCGCAGTTTGTGACGTCAGAAACACCAGCAATTTCAAAGCGTGTTTTTGAGACTGTCTTTGGTTCACTGCAGTTTTAAGCAGGAAATACTCAGCAATGCTGTCGACTTATGAACTTACACATGGTGTGTGTTAAAGCATATTAAAAACACCACATAAACAACATTAAAAACTATATTTTCATCACAGGGGAAATTGTATTAAACTTTGTTTATTATAATTCTTAAACAATTTAGATGTAAAATTCACATTCTAATTCACATATTTCTGTGTCTGTGCGTTTATTTTTATTTGACCTTTTGAGATACAAATGTATATCGATACCTTAAGGTATGGGGAAGTGTTGTGGTTCGGTTAGGCAAGTTTTTGAGAGATTTGAAGCTCTGGGCTGGTAAATATATTAATAATGTATCGCCATAAGGAACTTTACAATTAAACGGCATGAAAATAATGTCAGAACGTAATTGTTCCTAAAAGCCATTATATTTAACATTTATTATTCTGTATACAAAATATAATGTGATTCTTATTTCATAATATGACCGTACTGTAGCTGTCGAAAGCTTTCGTGAGACTCTCCAGAGCTAAAGCAAATCAACATGACATTTACCTTCCTGTATGTTTCTTTCCATGGTGGTGTCGTGCCTTTGTACATGGATCTGTGTTTCTGCACTGCGTCCATGCTTAGATTGAACCTAAAACACTTCAATCCCAGAGAAAACGCATACAAACCAAGCGGATGGTCGCCAATCATCAACTTTTAACCTTCCGCTGACGTCACACATACCCGGACGTGGTTTCAGCGCTCATGGGATTTGTAGTCCAATATTTCTCCGAGCGGGTTTTACTGTCTATTGTTTATATAAGTTATTTACTCGCATTTTTTATATTGTTCCCTTAATTTAAAGTATTTTTTTACTCAAGTCAATTTAATTTTTTTTATTCAGATTGTTTCTAGTTTTGTATGCATTTTGTAGAAGTTGTTTTTTAAATAAAATACCAAATATATTAAAATAAATATTATTAACAATTAATATTAAAATATGAATATAACATTAAAATAAATATATAATATAATAATAATATTAAAATAAATAAATTACATAATTTATACAAACAGTGTAATTATATATATATATATATATATATATATATATATAGTAATTTTAATTAACATTTCCTTAAAATAAATATAACAATACAAAGATCTGTTTTACAAGATATGCTGTGAATGCAGACAGATAATATTTTAAAAAAAGGGTCAGAATGTATTATTTATTCGATCACGTGATACAACAACTAGTAGCTGTCAGAAGATTCCCAGTTTACACAATTTAAATTACGATTAGCTCTACGAGGACATGAATGCTTTACAGTGTTTACGGTGTTAATACGACATGGCGTGCACGCGCCTCTACTAGACCAGGACATGTTTACAGATCAAATAAATTTCTTACTAATAATAGCATCTACTAACATAATGCCACACAACAGAGATCAAGTCTTACACAATTGTGCGGGCTCGGAGAGTTTGAGACAGCTCAATGTGGCGTTTTAATCAGTGAGTTTTAATCACTTTATCACGCTTGATCTTTGACCTGTTGCATACTAAGTTGCAGTGGGGCTGAGCGTGCACGCGCTTCCTCACTCACTCAGATGGCGTTTTTCTCAGTGAACTACTTTTGATTTGAACAGCGTGACAGCAGAGAATAACACTATGGCAAAGGCAGAGTACTCAGAAACTGCAGAACCCAATCAAATCGGACCGGATTCGGAGTCTGATTCGGATCCGGATGATCACTTGCCCAGTGTGGACGCCGGAGTGGGATTCGGATCAGTCCGGCGGACTCAAGTGATCCACAGCGGGCATTTCATGGTTTCCTCGCCTCACAGCGACTCAGTCAGGAGGAGAAGCGCAGCTCTTTATAATTATTACGATAATTATGACACTGTTACTAAACCGGACTGCCAAACATACAGTTTCGGTCCATTGAGTTCGAGACGACTGAGCATCGACCCAACTCTCACGCGCCTGTTTGAATGTATGACGCTGGCATACAGGTAAAACAAACATATCATTTAACGTTAACTGCAATGTCTGCTTGACTATGAACAGTTGAAGTACTAATTCACCTCATGTTAATGTTTACATCAGCATAAAACAGTTAAAAGTACAGATAAAGTGAACTTACCTCACTGCAATGTTTACATAACTGTAAAACAGCGAATGTAAGTGATATTTTTAGTGAAATTCACCTAACAGTGATACAAAACTTCCAAACTGCTGTCAAATTTCAATTTAACTTAAATGTTTACCTCATAAAACGTTATACAGTTGATCTGCCTCATTGCAATGTTTACATAAGCGTATAACCATTCAAGTACAAATATAATTGACCATTCACTGACACTCACTGTTTACATGTTAAACTATTTGTAAATGAATACATAATTTTATTTAGATAATCCACTTTTAGTGATATTTATTGCAAGCTTTCAGTAACATAACTTTAACTATCATGATTTGGGGAGGGCGATGTGACCAAATTCATATTTTACGATAAATATATCACAATAGTGATTTTTTGGTATTTGATCTCATTTTTGTTATCAAAAAGCAAATTACAAACAAAATAAGACAAATACAGTTTTCCAGGTTCAGGTTTATTTATCAAGAATGGTTAATTCAACAGTCAAATTTGGACAAACCCAACCATTTCAGGATATTGCGCTTATTACACATTTTTACATCAACTACGTCCTTTATATAACCACACTCTTTATATTCTCAATCAGGCATTTCATCATTGAATTTTCAATAGTGATATGATAAATGTATATTCACATTCCGCAATATACCCGATATAGTAATAGGGACGCACCGATATAAACATTTTGGCCGATACGATAACCGATAGTTCTTTTAAAAACCGATATATCGGCTGATAAATCTAAATTCAAATTTTTATATAATTTTTGAGAGCCGGATTACAAAAACACAAGTCTCAACATTAATAGCCATGTCCCAAGCACACAATTATAATGTTCTATAATTAATTATGCTAATTTTATATAGCGTATTTGACAGACTTGTGTTGCACTTAAGTGTATTTTCCTTTCTGAAGTGTTTTCAATCATATTTCAAGTTATCCATCATGATGAACAGTGCGCATCTGAAGAGTCTCAGCTGAAGGAAATGATACATTATTTATCGGCTTTAAAATATTAACATTAAAAATGAACATATATCGGTCGATACCGATATGGTGGCCGGAATATTGTGCATCACTAATACGATAGGCATTTTATAGATAGATATCTGCTCAGGTCATGAAGAAGAATGATGTAATGCTAATATAAAAATGAGTGAATTAAAAAGCTTTGAATGTACTACTAATGGTCTTAGTGATATATTACATTTTTAATGGAAGTTAATAACGTTTCACCACTCAAGCTTGCATTCGAAACAGCTGTGAAATCCTTGAGTGAGTAAAAAAAACAAAAAAAAACAGCTCCTCTGGACTTTGATAGGAGTTGGAAGACAAACGAGGTGAGAGTTATAGAATAACGAGGGCAGAGGAATCCACACCACTTTCTCCAAAACATACACAGATTTTCTTTCTTCACCCACAATGATGCAACACACAGACAGAGCTGTATTTTTTTTTAGCTGTCTCACCTCTGACCAGTCTTGAATGTCTTATTTGACTACAGTACATCGAGACATTTCCTGCTTTAAACCTTTTTTAGGTTTGCATGTTGGCCCATTAAAAGCTTTGAGCCTGTTTGTAAAGTGTTTTTGACGGTATGTTGGTGTTCCACTGCCTATAATATATGATTTCCCTAAATTTAAAGACTTATCTTTAAGGTTTTGCAGTATTGCCTTTACTTAAAACATTCATTATTCTTTGTTGTGTCCGTATGCTAATGATAGCACCAGACAGACTTTGTGAACTTGTTTGTAACATGTTGTAATGCAACCTCAGTGTGACTTTGGTTGTGAGTCAGCAGGAGTGATTTATGACACGCTAATGACCTGACGTCAAATCAAACGAGAAATCATGTCAGGCTATCAAAATCATCTACTGGTATCACCTCATATGACAATAGCTTTATGACTAGCCTGATAGCACATGTACATCGCAGAGACGTCTATTTCTTTACATCTGTCAGACGTCCAGTAGACGTTTAGAAGATGCCTACAAGACCACAAATTGTGCCACAAAAACACTGAATATTCTCTGATAGCATTTGTACTACAGAAGTTGTTAAGGGTCACTATATTGATCATATTTAGGGTTAAAGGGTTAGTTTACCCAAAAATGAAAAATGTCAGGTCAGAGGATCAGAAGTCACTCGGAAGGTCTGAGGTCACTCGTCATGTGTCGAGTCAGAGGTCACTTGTCATGCTTCGGATCTGAGGTCACTCGTCAGGTCTGAGGTCATGCGTCAGGTCAGAGATCACTCGTCATGTGTCGAGTCAGAGGTCACTTGTCAGGCGTCAGGTCAGAGTTCACTCGTCATGCGTCGGATCAGAAGTCACTCGGAAGGTCTGAGGTCGCTCGTCGTGTGTCGAGTCAGAGGTCACTTGTCATGCTTCGGATCTGAGGTCACTCGTCATGCTTCGGGTCTGAGGTCACTCGTCAGGTCTGAGGTCACTCGTCATGCGTCAGGTCAGAGGTCACTCGTCATGCGTCAGGTCAGAGGTCACTCGTCATGCTTCAGGTCAGAGGTCACTCGTCATGCATCAGGTCAGAGATCACTCGTCATGCGTCAGGTCAGAGTTCACTCGTCATGCGTCGGATCAGAGGTCACTCGTCATGCGTCAGGTCAGAGTTCACTCGTCATGCGTCAGGTCAGAGGTCACTCGTCATGCGTCAGGTCAGAGGTCACTCGTCATGCGTCGGATCAGAAGTCACTCGGAAGGTCTGAGGTCACTCGTCATGTGTCGAGTCAGAGGTCACTCGTCATGCTTCGGATATGAGGTCACTCGTCAGGTCTGAGGTCATGCGTCAGGTGAAAGCTCACCAGTCATGCGTCAGGTCAGAGGTCACTCGTCAGTTCTGAGGTCACTCGTCATGCGTCAGGTCAGAGGTCACTCGTCATGCTTCAGATCAGAAGTCACTCGGAAGGTCTGAGGTCACTCGTCATGTGTCGGGTCAGAGGTCACTCGTCATGCGTCGGATCTGAGGTCACTCATCATGCTTTGGGTCTGAGGTCACTCGTCAGGTCTGAGGTCATGCGTCAGGTCAGAGATCACTCGTCATGTGTCGAGTCAGAGGTCACTTGTCAGGCGTCAGGTCAGAGTTCACTCGTCATGCGTCGGATCAGAAGTCACTCGGAAGGTCTGAGGTCGCTCGTCGTGTGTCGAGTCAGAGGTCACTTGTCATGCTTCGGATCTGAGGTCACTCGTCATGCTTCGGGTCTGAGGTCACTCGTCAGGTCTGAGGTCACTCGTCATGCGTTAGGTCAGAGGTCACTCGTCATGCGTCAGGTCAGAGGTCACTCGTCATGCTTCAGGTCAGAGGTCACTCGTCATGCATCAGGTCAGAGATCACTCGTCATGCGTCAGGTCAGAGTTCACTCGTCATGCGTCGGATCAGAGGTCACTCGTCATGCGTCAGGTCAGAGTTCACTCGTCATGCGTCAGGTCAGAGGTCACTCGTCATGCGTCAGGTCAGAGTTCACTCGTCATGCGTCGGATCAGAAGTCACTCGGAAGGTCTGAGGTCACTCGTCATGTGTCGAGTCAGAGGTCACTCGTCATGCTTCGGATATGAGGTCACTCGTCAGGTCTGAGGTCATGCGTCAGGTCAGAGATCACTCGTCATGCGTCAGGTCAGAGGTCACTCGTCAGTTCTGAGGTCACTCGTCATGCGTCAGGTCAGAGGTCACTCGTCATGCTTCAGATCAGAAGTCACTCGGAAGGTCTGAGGTCACTCGTCATGTGTCGGGTCAGAGGTCACTCGTCATGCTTCGGATCTGAGGTCACTCATCATGCTTTGGGTCTGAGGTCACTCGTCAGGTCTGAGGTCATGCGTCAGGTCAGAGATCACTCGTCATGCATCAGGTCAGAGGTCACTCGTCATGCGTCAGGTCAAAGGTCACTCGTCATGCGTCAGGTCAGAGGTCACTTGTCAGGTCTGAGGTCACTCGTCATGCGTCAGGTCAGAGGTCACTCGTCCTGCGTCGGATCAGAAGTCACTTGGAAGGTCTGAGGTCACTCGTCATGTGTCGGGTCAGAGGTCACTTGTCATGCTTCGGGTCTGAGGTCACTCATCAGGTCAGAGGTCACTCGTCATGCTTCGGGTCTGAGGTCACTCGTCAGGTCTGAGGTCATGTGTCAGGTCAGAGATCACTCGTCATGAATCAGGTCAGAGGTCACTCGTCATGCGTCAGGTCAGAGGTCACTCGTCAGGTCAGAGGTCACTCGTCATGCGTCTGGTCAGAGGGTCTGGTTTAGCTGACACTTTTATCCAAAGCGACTTACAATTGCTCTATATGTCAGAGGTCGCACGCCTCTGGAGCAACTAAAGGCATATGTCTTATCCACTGCGCCATCACCACCCAGGTCAGAGGTCACTCGTCATGCGTCGGGTCAGAGGTCACTCTTCCACCGGAACTCGACTTGCGTACGGCTGTTACCGGAAGCCAGATATGTATATTTTTTAGAGCTGTGAGACGATTAATCGCATCCAAAATAAAAGTTTCTGTTTACATAATATATGTGTGTGTAGTGTGTATAATCATTTTGTATATTTAAATACACACACATGCATGTATATATTTAAGAAAAATGTGTTATTAATATATCAAATATTTATATTTATGTATAATATTAATTTTGTATAAACATATATAAAGTATATACATACAAATATTTTTCTTATAAAAATGAATCGCTTCACTTCAGAGGGCCTTTATTAACCCCTGGGCTTCAAAATCTAAGTTACCATTCACTCCCATTATAAGATTTGGAAGAGCCAACCCTAGGTAAACTAACCCTTTAAGGTTTTGCACAAATCTCTAACTAGGGATGCACCGATATTACAAATTTGCCCGATACCGATAATACTTTACATTTGAAAGCCGATAACCGATAAATCGGCAAATAAATATAAACCTAATTTTTATATATAATTTTGAGAGCCTGATGACAAAAACAAAAGTCTCACCATTAAAATCCATGTTCCAAACACACAATTATAATGATGATCTCATTACAATTTTATGTAGCCGATATGACAGAGTTGAAAAGTGATTTAAATCATATTTCAAGGAATTCAAAACTATCATGTTGAATAGTGCGCATCTGAAGTGTCTCAGCTGAAAGAAACAATACGATTACACTGTAAAAATGAATATGCTTTATCTAATCAATAAAATTGTGGCAACAGATTACAAGCAATATTATTTATTAAATTGAACAAATTAGAATTGAGTAATAGTTAATCAAATTAATATTCTAATTAATTCTAATTTGTACAATTTAATTAATAATATTGCTTGTAATATGTTGCCACAATTTTATTGATTAGATAAGCATATTATTTTTTTCAGTGTAGGGATGCACGATATATCGGCTAGCATATCGGTATCGGCCGATATATGTTCATTTTTAATGTTATCGTTATCGGCTGGGTAAGAAAATGTGGCCGATATATTGAAGCCGATAAATAATGTATTATTCCCTTCATCTGAGACACTTGTCGAGTACTGTTTATGTTTTTCAATTTCTTGAAATATGATTGAATTCAATTTGGTACAACATGTGCAGCGCAAATCTGTCATATCGGTTATACAACACTATAATGAGAACATCATTATTATTGTGCGCTTGGGACATGGATTTACTTGTGAGACTTTTGTTTTTGTAATCAGGCTCTCAAAATTAGATAAAAATTTGGATTTAAGTTTATCGGCCGATATATCGGTTATCGGCTTTCAAATATAAAGAATTATCGGTTATCGGTATCAGCAAAATTTTTCATATCGGTGCATCCCTACAATACATTATGTATCATTATCATTATTTAACATTATAAAATGAATATATAAGCCGATACTGATATATTTTGATTATATTAAACAATGCCACCCTAGAGTATTAACTTAAAATCTCTTAAAAGTTTAGGTCAAAGACAATATAAGTAAACACTTTGCACTTGTTGTTTTGCTACACAACTGCATATCCTAGAAAGGGCATATACAGGAAGAAGGAAGACTTTATTTGACATCTTTCAGCTCAGTGACGTCCTATCAGTGTTGTTTATCTGTCAGGCTCCAAGCCATATCCCACATTTAAGCAATCATTCTCACTGGACTCTTAGCAACAGAGTGAACACAACACTCTTAGTTCACTTGCCTTGAGATTAAGTGCACCAGAGTCGTCGGTAAATGGTGTAAAGTGTCGTCAGATAATGGGCAGCTGTGTCGCCGCATTAGACTGATGAAATTATTCTGTCTGCAAACACAGTTTAAAGTGCCTTTTGGGTGGAAAAAGCAAGTTTATACAGCGCCAGCGGGGTGAAAAGGGAAAATTTCACCATTGTTTTGCAAATTCACCAAGACCCATATGTCATTGTCTCAAACGAAGTTTATTAATTTGATTTGAGATCTTTATTTTGAACATGTAAATAATAAATAAAAATACAGTTATTAATCAATGAAACAAGGAATATTAATTAAAAGAAACAAAAAAACAACAACCAAGAAAACAACAAAAAACAACCCTCTATTTACATGTGCAAAAAGGAGTAGGAAGAAGTAAAACGTATGCACTCCTACCCCCCTATACCATATTTAAACAAATACCTAAAACAAATAAATAAAAAATAAATAAATAAAAATCTAAATAAGTAATCAATCTATAATCCATGAAAGTATTGATTCAGAAGTTCTATACACATAAGGATGTTTCCCGATACATGACAATATTTATACTACGGGTTAATTCAATATAAGCTCAAGTTAACACTATGTTTCTCTGTAACTCTGGAATATAATTTCTTTGAACATCTTTTTAAAATGAATTATGTTTGGACATTGCTTAAATTCATTATTTAGATTATTCCACAACTTAACACCACAGACAAACAGAAACTTTTCCTAGTTGTTCGACCTTTTCTGTATACTACCAGGCAATACATTTTTCCTAACCTTAAACATAAATATTGCTGTTTGAAATTCAATTAAATTAATGTGTACTTGTTTTTGTATAATTGTTTTAATTTGATCTGATTTCATGGCTTCTGTTTGTATAATGTTAATTTAATCTGTGATATATGTTTCTGACACTGAAAAAAGAAAACATTTCACTTAATTTATGTTGTTTGTACTTGGCTAGCATTATGGTGCATCTAAAGTATTGATTGCATTGATGTTTGTGTTTCTTCTCAGTGGGAAGATTGTGTCTCCAAAGTGGAAGTCTTTCAAAGGTTTGAGGTTGTTGTGGAGGGATAAAATCCGGCTGAATAACGGCATTTGGAGGGCCTGGTTCATTCAATGTGAGTCTCCTAATCTCATTTCTAGTCTTTATTTACTTAGTTACTCACAGTTACATCATTTCTCTTGTGTAAACTGTATTATTGCACAGCAGCTCTTTATATATACATTATATCCAACTTTTTCTGCATATTATATATAGTATGCTCACATAAAGCGATATGTATATTATATAACAAATCTCATCTCTGCCTGTTACTATATAACTATATTATCGTCCAGCTCTTTATATATATTTATATGTATTAATATGTCCAGCTTTATCTGCATATAAACTAGGGATGCACCGATATGAAAATTTTGGCTAATACCGATAACCGATAATTTTAAATTGAGAAGCCGATAACCGATATATTGGTAGATAAATCTGAATAAATGTTTTTATAGCAATATATTAAAATAATACTAAAATTACTGATAACAATAATATTAAAAATTAACATATATCGGCCGATAGCGATATGGTTGCCGATATATCATGCATCCCTAATATATACAGTATACTCACATAGGGTGATGTTTACTATATAGCAAATCTCAACAGCTTGATTGGTTGCATCTTCTGAAAATATAAACTATATTATCGCCCAGCTCTAATCTGTTAAATAAGGCATGAAGATATTATAAACATTGACATCATGTTTTTCTGTAAATCTGCCTTGAAACATTGTGTTTTGTGGAAAATGCTTTACAAATAAAATAAACCTAACTTTATAATATTTTGATACACTCTGTTTTTCTCAGTTTTTTGCTTCCAAAAATAACCTTTCAGGATCAGTTCTTTAAAGAATTGTTGTTTTTGAATCTAAAAAACTATAGGGATGCACCGATAAAATTGTGTCCGATAATGTTTTATGTTTGACAGCCGATAACCGATATATCGGCCGATAAATCTAAATCCAAATTTTTATATAATTTTTTAGAGCCTAATTAAAAAAACAAAAGTCTCACCATTAAAATAACATCATAATGATGTTCTCACGATAATTTTATGTAGCCGATATGACAGACTTGCACTTTACTGTATTTTCTTTTTTTGAAATGATTTCAATCTTATATCAAGCAATTCAAAACCATGATGTTGAACAGTGTGCATCTGAAGAGTCTCAGCTGAAGGAAACAATCCATTATTTATCGGCTTTAATATATCAGCCAAATGTTTTTTAATGGGCTAATATCGATAAAATTAAAAATGAATATCGATATGGTGGCCGATACATCGTGCATCCCTAATATATACAGTATACTCGCGTAGGGCATGAAGATGTCATAAACATTGACATCATGTTTTTCTGTAAATCTGCCTTGAAACATTGCTTTACAAATAAAATAGACCTAACTTCATAATATTTTGAGACACTTAAAAAAAAATAACTATGAAATTTTGTCCGATACCGATAATTCTTTATATTTGAAAGCCGATAACCGATATATTGGCCGATAAATCTAAATCCAGTGTGAATAATGAACTACAAAAATGAAATATAATGTTAAATTGCTTTAGATGTGGAGAAAAGGAAGAACCCTGTGTGTGGGTTTGTCACACCGCTTGAGGGTTCGGAGGCGGATGCCCACGGCAAACCCGAGGTGAGTCTCAACGACAGACCTGAAGCCACAAATTTTATTATGAAGATTTTATTATGAATGTGTTTATTTATCCCGTTTACAGGCGATTGTTCTGGAGGGAAGCTACTGGAAGAGACGGATAGAGGTGGTGATAAAAGAATATCACAAATGGAGGATTTACTATAAGAAAAGAGTGAGTAACTGACCTAATATAAAGGGTCAATTGTGTATGATATTGTGCTGGATGGTATACCGGTTCATCCTATAATCAAAGGTCCAGTCATGAAAAGAAAAAATATCAAAATGACCAATATAATGCCAAAATATATAATACAGCATTTGAGATATTTATAAAATAGCTGAAAATGTATTTTGCATTCAATATTTACTTAATATTCACTAAAGTATTTGACAGCAGAAAGCTCTGAGGAGAAGACTTAAACTTTTCTCTTAACTGGCCAATCGTTGTAAGCTTTGGATGATATATCGATTTATCACCCCATTAATCCCACCATAAAATGACTGACATGATCATAGACATCCTCACAAAAAGGTTTAAGTGATTTCTGAAATGCGGCCATTATTTTCATTTCATTTTCATTTTATTTGTTTATTTTTACAGGGACAATGCACAATTAAAAGTAATTGCACCAGAATTAGCTAATAGCTAGTTTACATCTGCTGTCCCTGGGCAGGAAGACAAATAAAATAACATACATTACATATACACCACATAAAGCATCACAGTACATACATATGTAGAATATAAAATTTAAAACCAAAATATAAAACAAATAAAGTACAGTTTACAGTTTACTTCCTAAAATGAGCTTTTTTCCTGAAAAGTCCCCTGTAGTCAATAATTGTATCCCTTAAAACCCATCTTTGATCACCAAAATGACATATTTAAACATTTTTAGACACATAAACAACATTAAAAACTATATGTTTAATATGATTGTGTTTCTGAAGGAACTAGTCATACAACACTGCATTTTTCCCACTCAGTTGGGATACTGTTGCAAAACCCTAGGGGTCAAGAACCCAAAGGTCAATATGCACAGGAAAGCCCATTAAATCTTAAAGTGAACAAAACCAGATCCTACAAATTGACCATATCACTAAGATAAGATACGATTCATCATTTTAAGCACTGCTATTTCTGATTTATTTTATTTTGTTTTATTTTTTAGCTTCAGAAGAACAAAGATCTGCTGAGCATGCTACAGAAGGTAAGATCACAGAGGAACTTTCCCACCGTATTAATGCAATACATGTTTTTTTCAGTTGCGTCTGGTGCCACAGGTCATGCAAAAATCACAAGAGTTGAGTTTCATTTCTAGTTTCAACATTATTTGTTCTTCAGATATTGCTCTTAAAGAGAAAACGAGTATCATCTGAATGCAAAATGACCCCCTTAAAAATGTGTACAAATTACTCACGGGGCCACTTTAACATGTCCATAGCTCTGAGATTAAACCATCGACGGCCTTTAAAATAAAGATACCAATAGGAAAGTGTGTTAAGAACCAGAATCTAAAAGGATATTGAGATATATTTAATACTTCTTGAGTTACAGACATACAAACTTGAGGCAAAAACCACAAGAAGTGCATTTTACCTTTTTTTGAATTGTCGTCATTGGCATATAATGCAACAAAGATGGCTAAAGTCAACAGATTTGACTAATATACCTAGCAATCTCTGTGTAAAGTTAAAATAATGACGCTGCCATCTTTCTAAAGTCATTTTTACACCCCTGTAATTTGGCTCCAAATCTCAGGTGAACAGTCATTTTGAGCCTCCTCTACAAAACAGTGGATTACTCAGTCGATATACATCCGTGACATTTAATAATTTGGCTTTCATCACTATTTGTTTGTCTGTCTACAGCACTAAAGACAAACATAAATGGCGATGAAAGCCTCCTCTGGTAAACTCACCCAGTTCATGCAGTTCTACCCCTGTAGTGTAATGGCCTATGTCAAGAGTGTGACTTTTATTTTGCCTTTTGTGACTTAGGCAATTTTTACTAGGATGCCAATAGTCATCTTATGTCATAACCCTAACCTTTTTGAGTGACATTATCAATAAATTTCATATATTCAATTATCGGTTCAGTTTTTTTTTTTCTGAGGAACCTGAAAAAAAATGACATGGGCAATTATTTTAGGAAGGTGACGATATGTTACATGTACTTACCATTAATAACAGTAAATTATGCATAACTACATGCAACTCAACCAAATCCTACCCTAACCCTATAGTAAGTACTTTGTACATGTTTTTAATTAATATCCCTCAGAACTTCAATATACAGGTAAAACTTGAAAAATGAGAATATTGTGCAAAAGTTAAATTATTTCATTAATTCAACTTAAAAGGTGAAACTAATATATTATATAGACTCATTACATGCAAAGTGAGATATTTCAAGCCTTTATTTGCTATAATGTTGATGATTATGGATTACAGAAAACCTTTTCACAATATTCTAATTTTGAATTTGGGGTTTTCATATCTGTAATCCATACACTGTAAAAAAATATTGTTGGTTTAACTTAAAAAAGTAAGTAACCTGGTTGCCTTAACATTTTAAGTTGATTGAACTGGAAAAAGTGAGTTAATACAATGAAGGAGATTGATTTAATCATCAGAAACTCAAAATAATAAGTTATCTGAACTAAATAAATTATTTAAGTTGATTTGACAAAAGAAAAAATGTGATAACAAATCTTGAAAATACAGTTTTTTACAGTGTAATCATCACAATTATAACATATATAGACTCACTTTGCATGTAATGAGTCTTTATAATATATTGAATTACTGAAATAAACTAACTTTTGCATGATATTCTAATTTTTGTATAACGACACTGTAACAATGACACCTTAAAATAAAGTGCAACCAAAAAATATAAGAAATTTGAGCCGGGGAAGTTTCCGAAATTTGGTTGATTTCACATGACCTTCTGGACCACAGCTGTGATTTCTCCTGTTATTGGGAGTGTGTGTGAAGTGTGTGAAGGCCTCTTCCACATCTATGGGCCGTAGCGCAGCTGTGATGGGTCTGGTGTGAATCATTGACCTGCTGGAGTAGCGTAGCGTTTACTTTAGTAGGTTAGCGGTGCAGGTCATGTTTGCACAGTGCATTTCTATTAATAGTCGCCCCTCAGTTTTTAGCCGAAAAACTAAAAAGAACATCCTTGTGAGTAAGCGCGAATGCACATGTTTATCTGCGTCACAGGGTGAGAAATGAGTTTTAGTGACTAAAGTGCTAATCTTTCCTTCTGTTAGACGAGGCATTCGGGCTTTAACAGCGTTTAATCAAATCTGACCCACATTCTGCAAGATGGGAATCCACTGCACTTCTTTTAAAATGCATTTTTATTAGTCCTCGCTTTTCTATAAACGTGCTGACGCTTGCAGATAATACTGTGCCGTGGCGCCGAATGGCTGTTATATTTATAATATATACTGTACTGAGGTATTTACAATGTACACAAATGATGAAAAGTCTTGGGTCAGACGGATTTAAACAAAAAAAAGATGCATTAAATCGGTTAAAAGTGAAATCAGTTCTCTCTATTCATCACAGGTCCTAAAATATGTTTTCAACACGGATAATAATCATAAATGATTTCTGAAGGATCATGTGACACTGAAGACTGGAGTAATGATGCTGAAAATTTAGTTATTTTAACAAAAACGCTCTAAAATGTTTTGCTAAGTTATGAAAACATAATTTTTGAATGTTCTCTTAAAGTTCAAAATGTTTTTTCTCGGTTATACGAATCTTCGATTGCAAACTTTTGAATGTTCTCTAACCCTAATCTAACAAGTAGTGCCATTTTAAACATGTAAGACGAAATATTTTTTTGTTAAAGCTACACTGTGTAACTCTTTTAGTTTATTCTTAGCTAAAAACACTTAGTTCTTTGAAAAATATATGTGCTCATTAATGTATATTTACTTCGTTCAAGTAATAAAGTATTCTCGTGAGTGTATAATGTGCCATTGAAAACACATACGGGTAAGGGGATCTAATGTCGGTCGCCATGTTGCCCCTCCATCTTGAAAGTACGTTAGCCAAAGAGGGACTCGTTAATTCGCGTTTACGTTTGAGTTAACACTCATGGACGAGGTCGAACTGGAAGCCATGTTAGTCTTGGACTACATTGGCGAAACGAAATCGGAATTGAGACGAACAGAAACTAATATTCACTGGATGGTCATATACCTTTTCACCACTAGATGGGGTTAAAAATCACACAGTGTAGCTTTAATGCTATTTTGTGTTGATGTTTATGATAACGACAAGCAAGTGACCAATCCTGTGCAGCGATGTCACTGCATGCATTACGTTTCGAATTACAGGCCGGAATAGTTTTGATTACTAAAATGCATTACAAATTTACAAATTTTTATTTTTTTTTTTATTTTTTTTTTTTTAATAAAAATCGTTTTTGAGATTGTTTCAACTATATATTCAAATCCACCAAAAAAAAAAAAGTGTTCATAAACATCTGGGGAATTCACATGCCTCTCCATAGAGAGCTGTACATGCCATCTAGAGGTTTCACCATGATTCTACGCATTTTTCTCTATACTGTAACCAGTTGGTGATAATTTTCTTCAAAAATATATATTTTTTTTCTGAAGACCTAGACTCTATATTAAACTAAAATACTGCATTAATATTTTTTTGAAAAAAATAATATATATATATATATATATAAAAAATATATATTTTTCCATAGCAAAAATAGACCGTAAATATTGCATAAATATTAATAAATTCAATCAAATTGTCTCAAAATACTAAATTACAAAGAATAAATATTATAGAACAAAAATAAATTGCATTGGTTTTACTGGGATGGAGGAAATTTAATTTTTAGGTGCCCGGTCACTTTTGACCGGGAAGATAACAAGTGTGACTCCGAAACGATAAACATGTAAGACAAAATATTTTTTTGTTAATGCTTTTTTTTTTTTTTGTTGATGTTTATGATAACGACAAGCAAGTGACTAATCCTGAGCGGCGATGTCACTGCATGCATTACGGTTCGAATTACAGGCCGGAATAGTTTTGATTACTAAAATGCATTACAAATTCACAAATTTTTTTTTTTTTTTTTTTTTTTTTTTTTTTTTACATTTTTTTAATAAAAATCGTTTTTGAGATTTTCAACTACATATTCAAATCCACCAAAAAAAAAAAAAAAAAATCTGTTCATAAACATCTGGGGAATTCACATGCCTCTCCATAGAGAGCTGTACATGCCATCTAGTGGTTACACCATGATTCTACGCATTTTTCACTATATTGTAACCAGATGGTGCTAATTTTCTTCAAAAATGTTTTTTTTTTTTCTGAAGGCCTAGACTCCATATTAAACTAAAATACTGCATTAATAATATTTTTTTGAAAAAAATAATATAAAAATATATATTTTTCCATGGCAAAAATAGACCATAAATATTGCATAAATATTAATAAATTCAATCAAATTGTCTCAAAATACTAAATTACAAAGAATAAATATTATAGAACAAATATAAATTGCTTTGGTTTTAGTGGGTTAAAGGAAATTAAATTTTTAGGTGCCCGGTCACTTTTGACCGGGAAGATAACAAGTGTGACTCCGAAACGAAGAGCACCTGAGGGTTAAACATGTAAGACAAAATATTTTTTGTTAATGCTTTTTTTTGTTGTTGTTGTTTATGATAACGACAGGCAAGTGACCAATCCTGAGCGGCGATGTCACTGCATGCATTAAAAAAAAGCGTCTTTTGAGAGAGTTCAGAGAAGTGAAATGTGACAACATGCCCCATAGGTGGAGCACATTGTAACATGACCATATGACAGATTAAAATGTTATCTGATCTAATAAAAAAATATATGAAAGACTCATTACATGCAAAGTGAGACATTTCAAGCCTTTATTTGTTATAATTGCGATGATTATGTCTTACAGCTTATGAAAACCCCAAATTAAAAATTAGAATATTGTGAAAAGATTTTCATATAAAGACAAATAAAGGCTTGAAATATCTCACTTTGCATGTAATGAGTCTATATAATATATTAGTTTCACCTTTTAAGTTGAATTACTGAACTTTTGCACCATATTCTCATTTTGTTTGGAAAGTTTTAATCCATGTGTTTTACAACTAGGCCCTACGCGTGTCCGTCTGGTGTTGAGGTGCAGTGTGTCATCGGGCCATTAGAAGGCAATGGTTTTGCGTTTGTCCTCCACACGTGAGTGTGTGACCGCGGGAACTGGGTCAGGAACAAAAGACCGGCTCGTCCTTCAATGATACGGAGAAACCTGGGGGAAAAAGACTGAGAAATGAAAGCATAATGGGATCGGGCCGGGGTTCCTGTCTATTACACGCTTGTTGTCGTTAACACATCACACGTATGGACACACACATCAATCCTGCTCACAAACCAATACTATAATTTGCCACCTTTGTGCGTAAGACAGAACGTAGGGAAGACGCAATCATTGACGCTGTCGTCTGATAGTGGGTTTTATTATAAATATGCCGAACATCGGTAGAAATATCAGCAAGACTCTCCAGGCATAACACTTGCAGATGGGATTCTCCCAATGAAATCCGTGAGTAAGATGTCAAATCTGAGTGTTTAACCGCTTTGGAAATTTGTGTTTAAGTCAACCGTAATGCACGTTTCTGGGTTTATTGTTGTGAATGATTCATCAGTGCAAAAAATTAAAAATGTAAAACTTCTGAAATGATTAATAGCTGATGTCTTCTAGACCAGATGGGTTGGATTGGGTGAAGTTGGCATGAAATGTGAACTGTGGTCGTCTTTTTTTCCCTGTTGTGACGTATATCGAGTTAAACGAGTTAAAGGAGTAGTTCACTTTAAAAAACTTTTGCTGATAATTTACTCGCCCCCATGTCATCCAAGATGTCCATGTCTTTCTTTCTTCAGTCGAAAAGAAATTAATGTTTTTGATGAAAACATTCCAGGATTTTCTCCATATAATGGACTTCAATGGGGTCCAAACGGTTCAAGGTCCAAATGAGAGTTTCAGTGCAGCTTCAAAGGGCTTTAAACGATTCCAGACGATGAATAAGGGTCTTATCAAGCGAAACAAGCGGCCATTTAATAAATAAATAACAAAGTTTAAGTTTTATAAGCTTCTGTGATGCGTGTTCGTGACTCTCCTGTTCGAACTCGTTCATCAAAATGAACGAATCTTTTTTCGAGTCATGACTCAAAGGGTCCTAGATAAGGCCCTGATTCATCGTCTGGTGTCGTTTAAAGCCCTTTGAAGCTGCACTGAAACTCTCATTTGGACCTTGAACCGTTTGGACCCCATTGAAGTCCATTATATGGAGAAAAATCCTGGAATGTTTTCATCAAAAACCTTAATTTCTTTTCGACTGAAGAAAGAAAGTCATGGACATCTTGGATGACACGGGAGTGAGTAAATAACCAGCACTACTACTCCTTTAACAAGCAAAAGTAGGGCATGGCTTCATTTAGTCGAGGAAATGATTGGATAATTGGATCGTAATCATTTGTTAATTATAGGTACTCTTGATTTTACACTCTAAAAAATGCTGGTTTGTTTCAACCCAAATTTGGGTCAAATATAGACAAACACAACCATTTGGTAAAACATTTAAATACAAAACTTAACCCAACGGTTGGGTTTCTCCATATTTGACCCAAACTTGAGTTAAAACAACCCAGCATTTTTCAGAGTGTATATATTTAATAATATTATGCGCTATGATGTGCTGAAACACTTTTCCTGTGGCATGCTTTTTTAATGTTTTATAATAACTATTACACTCAAAAAAAGGCTGGGTTGTTTTAACCCAATTTGGGGTAAAATATGCCATTGGGTTACGTTTTTAAATTACATTTATAACCCAATGTTTAAGTTTGTCCATATTTGACCCAAAATTGGGTTAAAACAACCCAGCATTTTTCAGAGTGTGTATATTTTCATCAAATAATGCACAATAATGCATATCTCTTTCAATTCAAAATATAAAGCAATTCAAAACACTATTTGCCAAGTGCAAAAGAAAGATTGAGAAACGCCGTCTCTGAAATGCATTTTATACTATTTGATTTTTTTATTCGAAAACGAGGCAAGGATCGGCTACTGAATGATTTTTACCAATGTAATGTGACGGCACATCCGTATCTCATATTTTCCTAATGACTTGTACATATCACGCGGATGAATATGCATATGCAAATTAGATGCAGATGAGGATCTGTAGTAAAACAACATAGTAAGCTCATATATGGATATTTCGGGGCGCACAATCTTCCACTGACTGGGATTTATAAAGGGAATTTTTGCACAGTTTTATATGTATAAATATTAAAATTATATTTATTTATTTGGCTTTTTGGGCTCACATACACTTTTAGTAAGGATCCTACGCACAGTTTTATAAATGAGACGAGTTATAATTCAGTTATTGGTGTTAAACATGTTCAGCCGTATGGAGATGCAATGCACATATCAAAATAATGAAATATGTGTGATAAAATATATTGGCCTACTTTAAAAATAATACTTTGTATGGAAAAAGAATTTTCTTTTCAAGATGTTTCCAACTCTAAACTAAAAATGGGTTTTTGTCTTTCATTCATTGCTCTTAGTGTTAGTGATATGATCAAACCTCTAGCATTAACATGTTCAGTGTGAGCTTCATCCTCCAGACCTGAATGATCCCTCTAATCACGTGTGTTCTCCACAGAGTCCCATCAGCAGGACAGGACTGGAGAAGTGGACCAGCCAGATTTATCCAGAGCCGGAGACGGCATCAGAGGAAGTGCACATGTTTGACTTGGATTGCTTTCTGTCGGACATCTCAGACACACTGTTCACCATGACCCAGAAACCCAGTCCCTGGATGGGAGAGCGCCAAAACAGTGAGTCCATGAAGGGATGCAGTGTTTCCCGTGTTATGGATACGTGGTGTAAAATAAGGTTAATACGTTGGTTTTCCTAGCGCGAAACAAATGTTTAAGTAATATTTCATTTATTTTGCTACATTTTCAGTTACACTTTGTTGTCATGTGACACTTTAGAATTCTTTTTTCTTTTCAAATTGGATAAGGCGTGATCTTATTGCTTGAAAAACAACATTTTTTAAAATTGTATCATTTGAAAAACGAAAGAAATCAAATCATTCTAAATATTTTTTTTTTATAATTTGATTTCTTTCGTTTTTCAAATTGGAAAAGGCGTGTTCTTATTGCTGTTTGGCCAATAAAAAAAAGAGTTTCTCTCAGTTAAAAAGCAACAAATAAAAAATTAATAATAATAATAACTCAACCGTAGATATTTATATGCACTAAAATCAGGATAGAAAACGTTTGCAAAAAAAAACAAAAAACCCTGAGATGCTGTGATGCGATTGGTCAGCTGATTAGTCCAGTCATCCAATCACAGTCTCTGCTGAAGCAAAGTCACATTAGGGTTTTGTTGCTCACTTTTTGTTGAAGAATTGAAATGACATGCAATTAAATTAAATTATGACCATATTGTTTGTTATTATATGAACTATTTTTCAAGCGCTTTTATGCGAGATCAGCTTTGTATGGAAGCTTGTTTCCGACACAGAATTGAAAATAAAAAAGGTAATTGTGACTTTTTATTCTGAGAATTGCATCTGAGAGTTTACAGACAGAATTGCGTGATATAAACTCGCAATTTTGAGAAATAAACTACAAAGTAATTGCATGTTTATGTCTCGCAATTCTGACTTTATAACACACAATCGGGAGATTTTAAGTCCGAATTGCATGGTATAAAGTTGCAATTACGTGTTAATCAGAATTGTGAGATATAAATATGCAATTGAGGAAAAAGTCTTTGTTTCCTTTGAATCGGACTTTATAACACGCAACGGCGAGCAACTTTATCATGCAATTCGGACTTTATATCTTGCAATTGTGAGAAATAAAGTTAGACTTGTGAGATGTAAACTTGCATTTGTGAGATAAAAAGTTAAAAGATAAAAAGCAATTATCGTTTTTAATGTTTTATTCTGAGGCGGAAACAAACTTCCATAGCTTTGTGGATCTCAGTAACATTGACATTTCAAACAGTTCCTTTGACGATTTCATAAAAGAGCTTTTAGCGATGGAGAATTTAGTCACATGAGTTTATAAAATGCATTTAGGAAGGACACCACACCCTAAAACAAGGAA
The DNA here is from genome assembly GCF_016745375.1 of Pimephales promelas. Next base: position 1,093,931 of record NW_024121976.1, on the reverse strand, counting down.
CCTTATAATAATCAATGCACAAACTCCTTCAAACACACACACACACACACTTACAGTTTCTCTCCTGTGGTCTCAGTTTACACCAGTAATGCAGACATGATCCAGCCTGGGTTGACTCCACTGCAGCCCAGCTTGGATGACCTGATGGATATACCAGGTGAGTTTAATGAGCATCAGTTATCAGTCTTTATTATCCTCAGCTTTATTACTCTAATAAGAAATATAATAGGAATTAAATATAGGCATTAATATCATTTAATTTTTTGTAATAAATTTTCAGTATATTAATTAATGTTCATGAACAATATGGTTTTTAATATTCATGTAATTACTATATATTAAATAGAATATATAATTAAAATAAATTAAATACTATGCATAATATAATAGTTATTTTATAAATAATTTTTCATTATACATTTTTTTTGCTTAATATTCATACAAGTAAATAAAAAATAAATAATTGTTTCATATGAATATATTCATTAATATTTATGAACAAATCATTTTATCGGTTAATAATAAATATAATTCAATATGAACTGAATACATTAACTCATATAATTAAATATATACCATAATATAATAACGTCATATCATATATTCTTATTTTTAAAGATATATAAATAATTTAATAAAATAACTCAATTAAGAAAATTCAATCATCGTTCAATATTAGTAAATTGATTGATATTTATGAACAATACGTTTTATCTGTAATTCGATTGTTAATACGAAATTCAAACTGAATATAGTGACTCGTATTGAATATATCATATATTATTTTAAATTATTTTTAGTGATTAATATGAACATGTATAATAAATAAAGGGACATGGTGATGAAAAAATATTTTAATGCTTTTGCGTTTCCTCCAAGAACGTTTGTGTATGTGTATGCGTACACATTTACAATAATTGTAAAAAGACAACATTAAAAAAATCCTCCCATCTCATATTTTTTCCTTCACCATGTCCCTTGAGGGTAATTAACATAATTTGTGGTTACACTTTATTTTAAGGTGTCATTGTTAAAGTGTGATTTTATATTTAAGTTCTGAATGATATTAATTAACTACATGTATTTACTATAGGTTTAGGGCAGGATTAGGCTTTAGTTGAGGGTCAGTTGCATGTAAAATGCATATTTTACAGTTATTGCTATGGTAAGTACGTGTAACATGTAACATAAAGTGTTACCGAATTTGTATTAATTACAAATGCAAAAGAAATAGGTGGCAAATTTACTGTTTACTTGTAGATACTTTGTTTCCAAGTAGCGTTGATGACTACTATTGGATAACTTCCTCATTGACGGGGTCGTGTAGAGGTGAAAGAGTGGAAGTAGCATGTGATCAGAAGAGTTTACTTTAGCACAACATTCACTCAATCATGTACCAATGTATCTTCTGTTGATGTAAATAATAATAATATACCATCAGGCTGAGCAATATGGACATAATACAAGATTTTTTGCATTTTAATTGCAATTTTGGAAAATATATTTACTTTTAATGCAGTGTTTCAGGACGAAATTAAAATCAGCCTCATTTTGATTGAACATCTTTTGCACGCTGACGAGCTTTTTCTTTTTTTGGCAGTGAGTTAGGACTAATCAGTCTTACATTTTGGTAAAAAATTAGACCAATCTACATACTAAAAAAATAAAAAATAATTCCCCCTGTGGTGCAAATCCAGTTTTTATCTGTGTGTGTATGTGGTGTTTTTAATCTGCTTTAAGACACACCATGTGTAAGTTGATAAGTGGACAGCATTGCTGAGTATTTTCCAGTATTGAACCAAAGACAGTTTCAAAAACACGCTTTGTAATCGCTGACGTCACAAACGACCTCGTAATCAACGTGCGATCGTCAACCAGTGGATATCTGAGTGAGGGAGTGGAGGCGGGGCTCATTTGCATATTGAGGCAACAGTGTCGAGTTACATTCAAGATATTTTCCATATAAAGGGAGCATTGAATCATTGATTTAAAAAAAATGCCGATTCATTAAGGAACGTAACACCACCGTGTGTGTGTGTTTGTGTGTGTGTGTGTGTGTGTGTGATATGATATGATATTAACACAGACCCACAACCCTAATAGCAGATATCTGGATGTTTTTTGGATCAAGGCCTCTGTAATGGACATCAGCAGTGTGTGTGTGTGTGTGTGTGTGTCAGGGTTTCCGTTGTACGGTAATTACCGGACATTGGCCGGGAAAAAAAGGAAATATCCGACAAAATTAAATCTCTCCGGTCAAATTGTCAGATTAAAATTGCCTAATAATCCCTCCCCCTAACACAATCTGAATCAGAGAATAAGCGTAAAATGTATAAAGCAAAAATACACGACCTTTGGCTATGTTATAAAGCAACAGGCTCTACCGTTTGATTGAAATTAACCCTTATGCTGCATTAGGGACATTTTTGGTCTTTTGCAGTTTAATTTCTTTGACCATTTTGGCTGTTTTAATGCAAATGGTATGAAATTTGGCAAAATTGTGACTTTTTGGATACATGTAAAAAATGTGATCCCATTTTGCAAAATATGTATAACACACACTGTGTAGATCAAATAGTAACACTCAGCACCATAAAGACCAAAAATGGCCCATTGAAACCCATTAAAACATTGTTTAAATCTGAGGCTGTCAGTAATACATGAAACATGATTTTTGCACAAACATCCTTTCATTTTGAAGCAAAAGCATTATATTTGCATTATATAGTGATGACGTCACTACATATTTATTCCCTATGGGTGGAAATGCACCTTATTTTAGGCAATAGGCAATGTTTAATAGGTGGCCATTTTTGGTCTCTAACGCGCTAAGTGGGATTTTTTGCAAAGTGGGACTGTGATAATTCAAATCTAAAGTTTTCTCTTTGCATTTAGTTTATTGAAAATAATTGAATTTTTGTGTTTTTTCCTCTTATACAAATCGATGGTTTCGCAAACAAAACTGGTAATTAAAGGGTTAAAATCCTGAAATTGAATACATTTTTGGTAGTTATGATGAGGACTGATGCTGGTTAAAAGATTTAACTTGGTAAAAGTGGAAAATAATAATAATATGTGATATTTTAGGCAATGTTTAATATGTGGCCATTTTTGGTCCTTAATGCACTCAACGGTGTTAAAAATCTAATGCAGCACAAGGGTTAAAGACGGCACACATGGGCTACAAGGATGTCAAAGTGACCAATTCAAGCGACCGCTATTCAAGCTTTCAAAAAAGCCAGGGAACGCTATGTTCAACATCTGATAGATGCCTTGCAACATCGGCTCCCCGAGGATTGCATGGATCTACTTCGCTGCTGTTACACGTCTGCAGTATTATTGTTCTTGAGTTTCATCAATGATGCTTTTCTAAACGTATAATATTATCAATACAGATTTTTAGTGGTAAGATTAGACCGTAGTCATTTATCTTGTCAGTGTGCTTGTTTTAACAAGAGAAATAGTCGACTTTCACTAATAACACAAAACGGTTAACTCACATACCAATACATCCATATGATGAAGAGGTTATTCTGCAGGTTCGTCGTCGTCTTTATCGACTCGTTCGCTCTGGCTGGAATATGTAAGGCTTGATGGACAAGTCTTCTGTTGTTGATATTTTATTAACGTGTGAATAAAAACGTTCTTTGAAGGTATCGTATAAAATCGTATATCTCTAATCAAACTACAATAATGGGGGGTTGAACCGACCGTGAACTCATCGACCTGGAGAGCGGGCGGGGTGTGACGCAACTCCTTTTTATGTAAAGGGGCCGCTTCGAAACGGGTCGCTCACAGACGCACATCAGAAAAGGGGCTTGTGGAGCTTTAATAATGAGGAATTCAGACCCAAGCATTGCAGTTATGCTTTATATAGACCACAACGCTATGATTTAGATGTAAATATGAATGATTTAAAAGCATAATATGTACCCTTTAAGTTACATAGCCTGCCTTCAGTTTTCCTCAACTTGACTAATTAAGAGGCGATATTTGACCGGCATATCATCAAAATGTCCGTTAAACTAAACCAAAGTGACCGGCGCCATTTTTTTCTAGCGGAAACTCTGGTGTGTGTGTGTGTGTGTGTGATATGATATTAACACAGACCCACAACCCTAATAGCAGATATCTGGATGTTTTTTGGATCAAGGCCTCTGTAATGGACATCAGCAGTGTGTGTGTGTGTGTGTGTGACCGAGAGAGAGACTATTATGTTCCTGGCAGTGTCTGCTGTGGTCAGCTGGCAGGACTGTGTGTGTGTGTGTGTGTGTAATATTATATTGCAGACGCACAACCCTACTAGCAGGTATCTGGATGTTTTGGATCGAGGCCTCTGTAATAGACTTCAGCAGTGTGTGTGTGTGTGTGTGTGACTGTCATGTTCCTGCTATGGTCAGCTGGCAGGACTCAGTCACGAGGACGTGCTGTCGGTCCGTCTCACTCATTGTGGCACTGCCAGGTTTCTCACTGATGTCAACACTGGATGTGAGTGAGCGTCATGTGACCCGGTTATTAAACGCCCGAATGAAACCCACATCATCATCCGAGGTGGAAAATGCCTTTCCTAGCGGCCATCATGATTGGTTTGGCAGGACTAGGGCAATAGTTTAGATCCTGCGAGAGACTAAAGCATGATGTTGCATGGACTCTTGCTTGTAGTGGAGATGGAGTAGAAGATGTGTCTCTTCATTAGAAGTGGATATTTCTGAAGAAAATGTGAGTCATGTTTGTGATTTGGAGTGTTTTAGCTCATTAGCCGTAAGTATATGCAAAGCAAAGGTAGTAGTGATGCTTGATTTGTCAGATTTATTTTTAAAAAGTAGCAAGATATTAAATGTCGTAATCACTCGTTAACAAAAAATCAATGAGCTCATTGTTTCTGCATTAAATTTTGATACTTTTTTTGCTAACTGTGACTTATGTACATTTCTGAAATACATAACTTCGGCATTTACCTCTGATCACTGTAATGATCACTGTATTAATTATATTTTATTAACATGGATATACTGTAAGCATAGTATACATTTTAACATTAAAACATATTTTAAAAAATGATATTAATTTTTTTAAATAATTAAATAAAAATATATATTAAGAATTAAATTAAATTATTATAAAAATATTATATTTAATATTTATTTATTTAAACATTTTGCGAGTGGAATTTGTGTCATGCTTTAGACTATTAACCTCATGAGATTTCACATAAATTCAATACATTTCCCCAAATTTATAAGACAAACTAAATTCAGATAATTTTGTACTTTTTTTTGCCTCCTATTTCAGCTAAAATATATACGCATACATACTTGTTTTTAATATCTTACATTTTTTAATTTTATGTATTTTATTTTTAAGATTTTAATGTTAAAATGTGTACCACTCCACCATGCTAATTATTATATTGTATTATATTAATTATATTATACTAACGTGATTAAAAGCATAGTAAACATTTCATACATAGTATACAAAAAAATAAAATTATAAATTAAATAAAAATAGAAATAAATAAGTTTATTATAATGTGGACTCATGTATTTTCTGTAAAGCTGCTTTGAAATGATGCGTGTTGTGAATAAATGAGAATTGAATGGAAGAATCCTAAACTGTCCGGATGAAGCGTGTTCTCGTTGCTTTGTAGATATCTTCATGAGTTTGCGCGGGCCGGCGCCGGAGCACGTGGGTTACTCAGATTGCAGCTTCTTCGAGAGTGCGTCCAGCGGGGCGTTTCTGTCGACTCCTTCCTCTGCCATCACCAGTCAGATGATACACACCGGACCCCTGCTCACACAGGTGCGCACCGATGCACTTGTCAACAACATATATATATATATATATATATACTGTATGTCTGTGTACAGGTGAAACTCGAAAAATGAGAATATGGTGCAAAAGTTCATTTCATTTCAGGAATTCAACGTAAAAGGTGAAAGTCCAATATATTATATAGACTCATTACATGCAAAGTGAGATATTTCAAGCCTTTATTTGTTATAATTATGATGATTTATGGATTATTACAGCTTACAGCTGAAAACCTTTTTAGTTTGGAAATGTTAGCTGTAAACCATAATCATCAACATTATAACTAATAAAGGCTTGAAATATCTCACTTTGCGTGTAATGAGTCTCTTTTAAGTTGAATTACTGAAATTGCACGATATTGTAATTTTCAAGTTTCACTTTTTTATATATCTAAAAATATTTAAATTTTATTTTTTAGATTTTAATATTGAAATGTGTACCACTCTTTTAACCATGCTAATTATTATATTGTATTATATTAATTATATTTTATTAACATGGATATAAGCATAGTATACATTTCAACATTAAAATATATTAAAAAAATTATATTAAAATTTTATTTATAATTTTATTAATAATTAAATAAAAAGTATATATTAAGAATTAAATTATTATAAAAAATATTATATTTAATATTTATTTATTTAAACCTTTTGCTGTTGAAATGTGTCATGCTTTAGACTATTAACCTCATGAGATTTCACATAAGTTCAATACATTTCCCCAAATTTATAAGACAAACTAAATTCAGATAATTTTTTAATTTTTTGCCTCCTATCTCAGCTAAAATATATATATATATATATGCATACATACTTGTTTTTAATGTCTTACATTTTTAATTTTATGTATTTTATTTTTTAAGATTTTAATCTTGAAATGTGTACCACTCCACCATGCTAATTATTATATTGTATTATATTAATCATATCATACTCACGTGTTTAAAAGCATAGTAAACATTTCATACATAGTATACAAAAAACTAAAATAATAAATGAAATAAAAATAGAAATAAATAAGTATATTATATTTAATATGAATGTTAGTATTTATTCATTAATTTTAGGGCTGTGCAAAGATTAATTGCGATTAATTGCATCCAAAATAAAAGTTTGTTTTCATTAATAAATTTGTGTGTGCTGTGTATAATTATTTTCTATATATAAATACACACACATATAAATATGATTAATATATTTATATATATTTATATGTATATGCAGTATTTACGTGCAAATAATTCTTAAATATATACATGCATGTGTGTGTATTTATATATACAAAATAATTATACACACTACACACACATATATTGTGTTTGTGTAAACACAAACTTTTATTTTGGATGCGATTAATCGCAATTAATCTTTGCACAGCCCTAATTAATTTTGTCTATTGAAACAAAACTGTGAATTTTTAAAATCGAATCCAAATTTATAAGGCACAAACTTTTGTCAAATAATGTAACTTTAGTTTGTTTTCATGTGTAGCCTCCTCTCTCCGCTGAAAACTCATCCCAGCCGTCCTCATCTGGAAACCTTTCTGGACCCACTTATCCTCGCCAGACCCCAAACATGACCTTCAACCCCAGTCCTGAACCCTCAGATCCCAAGTTCAAAGGTCACACAGGAGAATACATCGGTGACTTTCATCCCTCTCTGAACCTCTCGTCCGGCATGACCCCGTACACTCAGCAGACGACGTTCAACACTGAGATGGCTTACCCGGCAACCTGTCTCCGACACAGATATGCATCCAGCCAATCAGAGACCACGTCCACGGTTATCACACACACCGGCTCGGCCATGAGCGCGATCCCATCGGAAGCCCAGCATGGACACGGATACTCCGGTGTTGCTGAGATGTTTCCGTCTCCCACCTGCATGTCTTTGAGTTACGAGCCCGTAAGCGTGTCTCAGCCGCCGGGCGTTCTCTCTCACTGCTTCTCTGTGCCACAACAAGTGGGCAAGCACAAACACAAGACTGGAGGAGCCCCATTGGTTGCCATGGCGATGACCTCATCTGTAGCCCCGCCCACTCAGACGAGCTGCCTGGCCAATCTGCTCTCTTCCAGATCTCATGAGCGTATGTACATTTGTTTTCGACTTGGCGATTTGTTTTTAGTGAGCATTTTAACGTTTAAAACAATTGAAGCTTAAATGAACTAAAACTGAAACTCTCTGTTAATCAAATTAAAGCTGAAAAAAAGGATTTTTAATGTTTTTAAAAGAAGTCTCTTGTGTTCACCAAGGCTGCATTTATTTGATACATTTTTTTTTCCTGAATTCACGGTCACATGATCCTTCAGAAATCACTCTAATATGAGGATCTGATGCTCAATAAACATTTACTATAATTATCAATGTTGAAAACAGTTGTGTACAATTTTTAATTTTTACGATTCTTTGATGAATAGAAAAGTTCAAACAGTAAGAAATGTTCTCTTTTTTTTCGTTAAAAATTAAAATATAAATAAATAAATAAATAAAATTTTGTAATAAAAATAAAAAATAAAAAAAATAAATCAATACTTTTTCATCTTTTTTTCATGAACATTACTTTTTCATGAAATCTTTTATTCATTAAGGATGCATTTAAGTTGCAGTAAAGACATTTATAATGTTGCAAAATATTATATTTCAAATAAATTCTGTTCTTTTGAACTTTCTCCTCATCAAAGAAGTTCCACTAAAAGTTTCCACTAAAATATGAAGCAGCAAAACTGTTTTCAACATTGATAATTATCATAAATGTTTCTTGAGCATCAAATCATCATGTTAGAGTGATTTCTGAAGGATCATGTGACACTGAAGACTGGAGTAATGATGCTGAAAATTATATTTTAAGATATTGAAACAGAAAAGCATTATATTAAATTGTGATAATATTTAACAGTATTACTGTTTTTTGTATAGAAGACTTCTTTATAAAAAACTTTTGAACAGCAGTGTATATGTATTAAAATAATTTTTTTATATCTCTAGGAAAAACATCATTGAGTTTTGATGCTCCTTCAACGGGATTAAAAGGCCACAGACCAACATCACCCATCTCTCCGGTAAGATCCTCTGATTGCTCAATAAAACCTTTACAGCACACGGTAAAACAAGTCAAATAATACAACCACACTGACTGAAGGGTTGTCACTTTTGTGACAAATCCTGTTCGGTTTTTGAGACATAAGTGTTCATTGAATCGATTTTCCATGTCTAAAGACGTTTCCATTTTCAACACAAAATACAGGCGAATCCACGGACACCTATCAGGCATTAGGACGAGCGTAAAAAGGCGCTTGAGATGCACAAGTCAGCAATATTCCTGATGATTTACTGGCGTGAATTTTCGTCACTTTTCTGGGGAAATTTGTGTCGGCGCGGATTTAGCACAAATACGCACCTCGTGATATATTAAATACAGCGTATTGCAGAATCTGCGCATTTCTGGCTTACTTGAACACACACACACGTCACTACGCAACAAATAACGCCGTGCTTGTTCACTTGCTTTGAAGAAAAAGCATTTGGTTCACAGAAAAGACACTGTTATTTTTCCTACATCCTTTATGTTCTGTCCTGTATTGATCTGTCCACCTAAAACACACTTTTGGTAAAAAAAAAAAAAAAAAAAAAAAGGCTGTTAAAATCGATTCCCTATTTTGGCTTTCAATACTTGTGTTGGTTGGTCCGATGAATTGTGCAATCGATTTTCGAATGTAAAGTGACAGTCCTAACCACACTGACAGACATTTAGACAAGTGACACTGTAGAAATTAGCTTTAATTATAATTAACTTTGATTTCACAATATTACTGTATATTAATGTTTTTAAAATATTACAATATTGGCCCTTTTTTTACTTGTAACTTATAACTTTTTCTGAAAACTTAAAGGAGTAGTTAGTTAACTTTAAAAAAGAACTTTTGCTGATAATTTCATTCATTCCAGGATTTTCTCCATATAATGGACTTCAATGGGGTCCAAACGGTTAGCACTTTCAGTGCAGCTTAAAAAGCGCATTCGTGACTCTCCTGTTAGAACTCGTTCATTAAAATGAACGAATCTTTTCCCGAGTCAACTCGTTCATTTCGTTCATTGAATGAACCAAATGACACACGAAAAAAGATTTGTTCATTTCGAACCGGAGAGTCACGAATGCGCATCACAGAACAGAGCAAGGCGAGCATTTGAGCTTATAAAACGTAAACTTTGTTATTTATTTATTAAATGAGTGCTTGTTTCGCTTGATAAGACCCTTATTCATCGTCTTGAATCGTTTAAAGCCCTTTGAAGCTGCACTGAAAGTGTCTTTTGGACCTTGAACCGTTTGGACCCCATTGAAGTCCATTATATGGAGAAAATCCTGGAATGTTTTCATCAAAAACCTTCATTTCTTTTCGACTGAGGAAAGAAAGACACGGACATCTTGGATGACATGTGGGCGAGTAAATTATCAGCAAAAGTTTTTTTTAAAGTGAACTACCCCTTTAAGTACACTAAAATACTTTCTTTTGAATATTGAACATGCAAAGTACACAACATATATAATGAATAACCAAAAACATTATGTCATCCAGATAACGCTATATGCATAGCTATTTTTTCTTCCATAACAGCCAAAAAGCAGCAGTCGTGGAGGATCACAGATTTCCCACAATGCCCCCTGGTCCTCTCCTGCCATCGCTCCTCTGTCACCGTTACACATGTCAGGCCACAGCGGATCCTCGCAGGGAAACATCATTTCATCTCTGCTCGCGCAACAGACGCCACTTCTTCTCATCCCCAAAACAGAAAAACTCTCCCCGGTTCAAATGCACGCAAGTGACAGGACCAGTTTAACAGGTGTGTTGGTTTGTGTGGTTTTAATGCATCTCGTCACACAGTACATTTACAAGCATATAATATCACAGATAATATCTCAAGCGTTGTGTTTTATTTCAAAAGTAATGTATGGAAGTTTGTGGAATGACATTAGAAATCAAATTTGCCTTTATCTTTTGACATATAAGAGGTCTTTGTAGCTTTAAAACATCCTGCAAGTTTCATAATCATTACCGTCCTCCTTATTATAAACAAAGCATTTATGTAATCAAGCCTAATTTTGATATTGCGGAATCTGTGACATCACACAGGCAAATAAATTTGCATATCCCCGCCTCCAGGGCAAGATATCGGCGAATAGTTATACATCATTACACCATAGGCCCCGCCCACTTCTGTTTAGTCGCTTAACGGTTGGCATTTGCCTTCACTAGATGTGTGTCGCATAAAAAGCATTAAAATGATTGATGCTGTCTACACTAGCCGCATTTCCATTACCAGTTTGCGCAAAACGTTTGCGATATTTTCTATATGTCAATAAAAAAAACTATTACAAAGTGACAGCGTTTCCATTCATATTATTATCACAGATAATATCTCAAGCATTGTGTTTTATTTCAAAAGTAATGTATGGAAGTTTGTGAAATGACATTAGAAATCAAATTTGCCTTTATCTTTTGACATATAAGAGGTCTTTGTACCTTTAAAACATCCTGCAAGTTTCATCATCATTACCGTCCTCCTTATTATAAACAAAGCATTTATGTAATCAAGCCTAAAAAAACGCCAGTTTTGATATTGCGGAATCTGTGACATCACACAGGCAAATAAATTTGCATATCCCCGCCTCCAGGGCAAGATATCGGCGAATAGTTATACATCATTACACCATAGGCCCCGCCCACTTCTGTTTAGTCGCTTAACGGTTGGCATTTGCCTTCACTAGATGTGTGTCACATCAAAAGCATTAAAATGATTGATGCTGTCTACACTAGCCGCATTTCCATTACCAGTTTGCGCAAAACGTTTGCGATATTTTCTAAATGTCAATAAAAAAAACGTTTCCATTCATATTATTATCACAGATAATAACTCGAGCATTGTGTTTTATTTCAAAAGTGTTACTGAAAAAGTCGTGATTACCTTCTTAATTTGTTGTATGCCGTGGTTAAAATAATCTTGTGTATTTTAGTTACTTTTTCAGGAAACATGGGGCAGACGTCACCTACGAATCCACCGGAGAAAAACGCGGACGAGTTGCATGGAAAAGCCACTAGAGTAAGATCACAAATCCACCCGCTGTGCATGTTTGTTTTATAACCATGCGGTTTATGTTGTGTCGCTCATGTCGTGTTGTTTCACAGACAGACACGCGACGGATCACACACATTTCTGCCGAGCAGAAGAGACGGTTCAACATCAAGCTCGGCTTTGACACGCTTCACAGTCTGGTGACCACTCTCAGTTCACAGCCGAGTATAAAGGTAACAATCACTTCAGTGACTACATCAGTCAGCGCTTGAGAAAAGAAAACAACATGCAAATTAAAGGGATCATTTTCATTTTAGGGTTAACTAAGTCATAATTTACTCACCCTGGTGTTGTTCTAATGCCACATGTCCTTCTTACTTTTTCGGCCGGCTCACACTTGTCCTTATAATGGCAGTGAATAGCGAACAGCATTAAAGGAGTAGTTCACTTTTTAAAAAAACTTTTGCTGATAATTTACTCGCCCCCGTGTCATCCAAGATGTCCATGTCTTTCTTTCTTCAGTCGAAAAGAAATGAAGGTTTTTGATGAAAACATTCCAGGATTTTTGTCCATATAATGGACTTCAATGGGGACCAAACGGTTCAAGGTCCAATTGAGAGTTTCAGTGCAGCTTCAAAGGGCTTGAAATGATTCCAGACGATGAATAAGGGTCTTATCAAGTGAAACGAGCGCTCATTTCAAAAATAAATAACAAAGTTTAAGTTTTATAAGCTTAAATGCTCACCTTGCTCTGTTCTGTGATGCACGTTCGTGACTCTCCTGTTATCAAAATGAACGAATCTTTTCCCGAGTCAACTCATTCATTTTGTTTGTTGAATGAACCAAATGACATGAAAAAAAGATTTGTTCATTTTGATAACAGGAGAGTCACGAACGCGCATCACAGAACAGAGCAAGGTGAGCATTTGAGCTTATAAAACTTAAACTTTCTTATTTATTTTTTAAATGAGCGATCGTTTCTCTTGATAAGACCCTTATTCATCGTCTGGAATCGTTTAAAGCCCTTTGAACAGTTTGCAGTTTGCACTGAAAGTGTCTTTTGGACCTTGAACCGTTTGGACCCCATTGAAGTCCATTATATGGAGAAAAATCCTGGAATGTTTTCATCAAAAAACGTAATTTCTTTTCAACTGAAGAAAGAACAACATGGACATCTTGGATGACATGGGGGCGAGTGAATTTTACCAGCAAAGGTTTTTTTTAAAAGTGAACTACTCCTTTAAGCTTTAAAGGGGCACTCCACTTGTTTTGGAAATACCGTTTTACCAGAGTTTTTTAATCCATTCAGCCCATCTCCGGTTCTGGCGGTACCACTTTTAGCATAGCTTAGCATACATCATTGAAGTGCACAAGACCATTAGCATTTCTCCAAAAAAAAAAAAAAAAAAAAAATGACCAAAGTGTTTCGATATTTTTTCTATTTAAAACTTGACTCTTCTGTAGTTACATCGTCCACTAAGACCGACGGAAAATGAAAAGTTGCGATTTTCTAGGCTGATATAACTAGGAATTATACTCTCATTCCTGCGTAATAATCAAGAAACTATGAGTGTCCCAGGCGTAATGATATGTTGCAGCGCCTGAAAACAGTCCTCATCTCTGTAACTTCCAACGTGACGGAAGGTAGCCTCTTATCATTGCGCCTGCTGCACTACGGCTGTAAAGTGTCTTGATAACCCGAAAATTCGGGTTCACTCTCTTCAGTCGTTCTTCCTCCGCCTCAGCCTAACGCTCGCACTCTCGTTCCCACTGGTCTCAGATCAGTAAGGCCACCACCCTGCAGAAGACAGCGGAGTACATCAGTAAGATGCAGCAGGAGAGAGCTCAGCTCCACGAGGAGGCCCAGAGACTGAGAGACGAGATCCTGGTGCTCAACTCTGCCATCAAGTGAGTGCGCTTCAGCTGCCAACATTAATGTGTGGTGGGGATTGTTAGGAATGCACCTATATGGAAAAAAATAAATAAAAATCAGATAACCGATAATTCTAGGTGAAACTCGCAAAATTTGAATATCGTGCAATTTCAGTAATTCAACTTGAAAGGTGAAACTAATATATTATATAGACTCATTACATGCAAAGTGAGATATTTCAAGCCTTTATTTGTTATAATTGATTGATTGATTATGGCTTACAGAAATGAAAACCTTTTCAGAGTATTCTAATTTTGACTTTGGAGTTTTCAAAAGCTGTAATCCATAATCATCACAATTATAACAAATAAAGGTTTGAAATATCTCACTTTGCATGTAATAAGTCTATATAATATATTAGTTTCACCTTTTAAGTTGAATTACTGAAATTGCACGATATTCTGATTCTTCGAGTTTCACCTGTATATAATATTTGAAAGCCCTTAACTGATAAATCAGCTGATTAATTCGTTTATGTAGCCGATATGACAGACTTGTGCTGTACATGTTGCATTTTTTGATGATTTCAATCATATTTCAAGAAATTCAAAACCATCAGGTGTGCTGAAGGAAATAATCCATTATTTATCGGCCAAATGAACATGTATTAAAAATGAACATGTATCGGTTGATACTGCTATGGTGGCCGATATATCATGCATCCCTAGTGATTGTATTTGAACCGTTTGTGTGTAGTGTATGTCAACAGCAGCTTCCGGCCACAGGCGTCCCGATAACACGACAGCGATTCGACCACATGAGAGAGAAGTTCAGAGAGTACGTGAGGGCTCAAACGCTGCAGAACTGGAAGTTCTGGATTGTATCCTACAAAGCTTTGTGTCTCTTCCTCATCTGAAACATAAACACCCCAAAATTAAAACTCCCTCATCATTTAATTCCCGCCGCATGCCTTCCCTGATGTACGTGACTTTCTTTCTTCAGAAAAACACAAATATTTTTATTGAATTTTCTGGGAGTCCTTATAATGCCATTAAATGGCTCCAATTCAAAGAGATTTTTTAATAAAAAAAACAAAAATTGAAAATTAAAACAATCAAAAGCCTCGAGTGAGTTCTCGTAGTGTAACAGTGTCCTGGGCTGGCCAGTTTCAATCCCATAAAAGCCGATGGAGGAGTGACCCAGCTCTCAGATTTAATTAAAAATATCTTAATTTGTGTTCTGAAGATGAACTCTGTTAAAATGCAAGTCGTCCACATCTTCATATTTTCCTGAGCGGAAGCCGTTCCCATAGTTCAGCATCATCATCGAGCCGCTGTTCGAGTCGTTTAACGGTATGGTGTCCACAGCGAGTGTGGATGACCTGTGTCGCAGCACTCTCTCCTGGCTGGACCAGCACTGCTCTCTGCCCGCGCTCAGACCCAGTGAGTATCCAGCACCTCCACACCTGTTCACCTCCACACCTGTTCACCTGTTCACCTCCACACCTGTTCACCTGTTCACCTCCACACCTGTTCACCTCCACACCTGTTCACCTGTTCACCTCCACACCTGTTCACCTCCACACCTGTTCACCTGTTCACCTCCACACCTGTTCACCTGTTCACCTCCACACCTGTTCACCTCCACACCTGTTCACCTGTTCACCTCCACACCTGTTCACCTGTTCACCTGTTCACCTCCACACCTGTTCACCTCCACACCTGTTCACCTCCACACCTCCACACCTGTTCACCTCCACACCTGTTCACCTGTTCACCTCCACACCTGTTCACCTCCACACCTGTTCACCTGTTCACCTCCACACCTGTTCACCTGTTCACCTCCACTCCTGTTCACCTCCACACCTGTTCACCTGTTCACCTCCACACCTGTTCACCTGTTCACCTCCACACCTGTTCACCTCCACACCTGTTCACCTGTTCACCTCCACACCTGTTCACCTCCACACCTGTTCACCTCCACACCTGTTCACCTGTTCACCTCCACACCTGTTCACCTCCACACCTGTTCACCTGTTCACCTCCACACCTGTTCACCTGTTCACCTCCACACCTGTTCACCTCCACACCTGTTCACCTGTTCACCTCCACACCTGTTCACCTGTTCACCTCCACACCTGTTCACCTGTTCACCTCCACACCTGTTCACCTCCACACCTCCACACCTGTTCACCTCCACACCTCCACACCTGTTCACCTGTTCACCTCCACACCTGTTCACCTGTTCACCTCCACACCTGTTCACCTCCACACCTGTTCACCTGTTCACCTCCACACCTGTTCACCTGTTCACCTCCACACCTGTTCACCTGTTCACCTCCACACCTGTTCACCTCCACACCTGTTCACCTGTTCACCTCCACACCTGTTCACCTGTTCACCTCCACACCTGTTCACCTCCACACCTGTTCACCTCCACACCTGTTCACCTGTTCACCTCCACACCTGTTCACCTCCACACCTGTTCACCTGTTCACCTGTTCACCTCCACACCTGTTCACCTCCACACCTCCACACCTGTTCACCTCCACACCTGTTCACCTGTTCACCTCCACACCTGTTCACCTCCACACCTGTTCACCTCCACACCTGTTCACCTGTTCACCTCCACACCTGTTCACCTCCACACCTGTTCACCTGTTCACCTCCACACCTGTTCACCTCCACACCTGTTCACCTGTTCACCTGTTCACCTCCACACCTGTTCACCTGTTCACCTCCACACCTGTTCACCTCCACACCTGTTCACCTGTTCACCTCCACACCTGTTCACCTGTTCACCTCCACACCTGTTCACCTCCACACCTGTTCACCAGTTCACCTCCACACCTGTTCACCTCCACACCTGTTCACCTCCACACCTGTTCACCTGTTCACCTCCACACCTGTTCACCAGTTCACCTCCACACCTGTTCACCTCCACACCTGTTCACCTGTTCACCTCCACACCTGTTCACCTCCACACCTGTTCACCTCCACACCTCCACACCTGTTCACCTCCACACCTGTTCACCTGTTCACCTCCACACCTGTTCACCTCCACACCTGTTCACCTGTTCACCTCCACACCTGTTCACCTCCACACCTGTTCACCTGTTCACCTCCACACCTGTTCACCTCCACACCTGTTCACCTCCACACCTGTTCACCTGTTCACCTCCACACCTGTTCACCTCCACACCTGTTCACCTGTTCACCTCCACACCTGTTCACCTGTTCACCTCCTCACCTGTTCACCTCCACACCTGTTCACCTGTTCACCTCCACTCCTGTTCACCTCCACACCTGTTCACCTGTTCACCTCCACACCTGTTCACCTCCACACCTGTTCACCTGTTCACCTCCACACCTGTTCACCTGTTCACCTCCACACCTGTTCACCTCCACACCTGTTCACCTCCACACCTCCACACCTGTTCACCTCCACACCTGTTCACCTGTTCACCTCCACACCTGTTCACCTCCACACCTGTTCACCTGTTCACCTCCACACCTGTTCACCTCCACACCTGTTCACCTCCTCACCTGTTCACCTCCACACCTGTTCACCTGTTCACCTCCACACCTGTTCACCTCCACTCCTGTTCACCTCCACACCTGTTCACCTGTTCACCTCCACACCTGTTCACCTGTTCACCTCCACACCTGTTCACCTCCACACCTGTTCACCTCCACACCTGTTCACCTGTTCACCTCCACTCCTGTTCACCTCCACACCTTTTCACCTGTTCACCTGTTCACCTCCACACCTGTTCACCTGTTCACCTCCACACCTGTTCACCTCCACACCTGTTCACCTCCACTCCTGTTCACCTCCACACCTGTTCACCTGTTCACCTCCACACCTGTTCACCTGTTCACCTGTTCACCTCCACTCCTGTTCACCTCCACACCTGTTCACCTGTTCACCTCCACACCTGTTCACCTGTTCACCTCCACTCCTGTTCACCTCCACACCTTTTCACCTGTTCACCTGTTCACCTCCACACCTGTTCACCTGTTCACCTCCACACCTGTTCACCTGTTTACCTGTTTACCTGTTCACCTCCACACCTGTTCACCTCCACACCTGTTCACCTGTTCACCTCCACACCTGTTCACCTGTTCACCTCCACACCTGTTCACCTCCACACCTGTTCACCTGTTCACCTCCACTCCTGTTCACCTCCACTCCTGTTCACCTCCACACTCACACCTGTTAAATTTGTTTTTATTGTATTTTATTAAAAAGAGTATAGAGGAATTCGAAAATGTATTGAACTATAAAGAAATGTGCTTTAAGGATGGTGAATACATTTTTACTAAGTGTGTTAAGTACAGTGTATGTTTATTAATTGTTTTTAAATGATTTAATAAAGGGTTTTAACACCCCCCTTCCTTTTTCTCTCTCTCCAGCTGTTTTGAGTTCGCTCCGTCTGCTCAGCACCTCCACATCAATCCTCTCAGATCCCAGTCTGGTTCCTGAACAGGCCATCCAGGCTGTTAGTCACGGTCATTCATCCCTCAGCTACAGCCAATGACATTCTTCCCTCAGCTACAGCCAATGACATTCATACCTTAGCTACAGCCAATGACAGCATACGCTCTCAAACCCACAGCCAACTCGACCCTCATGCTCATCCAATCACAACAGCAGTGACCAATCACGATTCCCTCTCTCACAAATGCAGCCAATGATGGTCTTTCCCACACATATACAAGTGCTTACTGATGGTAAATGGTTTAGTCGTGTGTTCTTTTCATTATTTATAGGAAAGCTGATCTGAATTGATGTGTTTTTAATATGCCGTTTAATGCCTTAAAGACACGGTATACGTTTCTTCTGTTGATGTTATTGCTTTGTAATTCTCAAAATATCAACAGTGTGTGAGTGTTTTACAGTATAACGTTCTGTGCCTTGTTTACATTATAACATGTAATTTCTGCTTTTGTTCGGCTGGTCTTTTCAGCAAAATGTGAATTTCCCTCGAGGATTAAATGTAAATGTTGGACTGTGTTTGTCTTACAGCATTACACACATACGGTGATGACCCAGCACTTTATGTAAAGCATCAGAGGCACAAACCCAATGAGATCTATTAGACAAACCGCTATATAGCATACAGTTGAGCTAGAATGAAAAGTAACTAGATTTAATATCTATACCCAGACAGTTCAATGAAATGTAATTGCAATTGTAAAACATAATAACAGTTTGTACCCTTTCTGCTGCATCTTGTGTAGACATTATTCAATTATTTCATTACATTTCCTTATGTTTGTATTTACATAATATATGTGGGTGCACTATATATATAATTATATAATAATTATTTATATAATATATGTACAATTATTTACATATATATATATATATATATATATAAATACACACACATGCTTGTATATATTTAATAAATATTTTTATGTATTTACTGTATATATATTTATACATAATTTATATTATATATAAATGTAAATATTTTATATATAAATAATATTTTTTTCTTAAATATACATGCATGTGTGTGTATTTATGTAATAAACACCCACATATATTATGTAAACACAAACTTTTATTTTGGATGCTATTAATCGTTTGACATCCGAAATATATATAGTGTGTGTGTGTGTGTGTCTTTATGGGTGTGTCTGTGTGTTTCTTAATGTCTGAGTCTTTATCATGTCTACATGAGTGTGTTTATTTATATATGTGTGTGTGTGTGTGTAACACAAAAGGACATGTATAGAGAAATGTGTCTGTGGTAACCGTACCTCACCAGGTGTCGCTAGTGAGTTCACACTTTTATACGTCTTTCCTTCACATATTATAATTGCCTTTAACTTACTCTTTTATGAATTGTTATTATTATCATTACTTAATTTGGCAGTTTGTATGCTCCCTTTGATTATTTTTTTCACCTGATTGATTTTATTCGTCTTGAAATGAGTCCGTGTTGCAGTAGCGCCTCCCGGCCGCTGGGTGTCGCTGTGTGTGACGCGCGTCGCTGGAATCGTCCCGTTCTCGGTCGCTGTCCAGCACTGAGCGTTCAGCACTGCGAGCGGAGGACAGCTCCTGATCCTCAGAGGAACACACACACTTCAAACCACCGCAAAACCAGAGGAACACACACACCAGACCACCGCAGAACCGCATCCTCATCCACAACACCAACCGGTAAGATTATTCACCAGATAATCGCAATAATAATAGCGCAGGAACAACACGAGAGTGCGCGTGAGCATCAAACACACACACACACACACGACGCTATAAGCGCTTAATGTGATTAAATGCGATTACTAGCAACGCCGATTCTTTTGTCCTGTATGTACACTGTTTATGTGTCTGTGTAAATCAAACACACGACATTTGACAGTAATTCTCTCTTTAACGACCGTGTGACAAATCGCTGTTTCGGTCAAAATAACAAGACGTGTTTGAAATGAACGATGACGTATAGTGCTTGTAGTTTACGTTTTTCCTAAAAAAAGTATTGATATGAATGACATGATGTCGATATTTTGATCAAATGTCGGTCGAATAAACGCGTATTGCGGTAATCATCGGAAATCTGACCCGAGCCATCATAGAGAAGCAACGTTCAGTAATTTCACATTATTCCGTTTCATTTATGTTTAATTATAACAAAAGCGGGTTACACTTTATTTTTATGTGACGTAGTTACATTGTAGCTAGTCAAACGAGCACTGAGTAATATTAAATAGCTTTATAAACTTATAGATTTACGGTTTAGGTTTAGAAACTATAGTATGCATAATTGACCGTTATTACTATAGTACGTACATGTAGTCACGTGTAACTACGTCACGTTTAAATAAAGTGTTCTCATAACATCTACCAAATATGTATATCACTATTATGTACCAATTCAAGTTTGGGTTCTAATACTTGTTTATTAATTTTGCATTGTCTTGCCATACTTAGCTGTATTTATGTTGTAACATAAGCTATGTGTGTGTGTGTGTGATCTTGTAGAGCTTCTTATATTTATGCATCATTGTTCTTATTTTTTGATGCTAAATGAATGATGTGTGATATGGACGTGGTATTTCTGGAATAGTAAAGCTGTGTGTGTGTTGAAGGCATTGATTGACAGCTCCACACACACACCGCTGTACCCGTCTTTACTCAGGGGTCACTGCCGTGTAATGTAGGGGAGTTGGTTATCCACCGCTGTAATTCCCAGGGTGGCGTTTTCTTCTGCATATCCGCAGTTATGTAGATTTATGTCAGCATGCATGAGGCTGCTTTGAGCTGGTGAACTCAATATATTGTGGAGGACGGATGTATTTCTCAGTTTTAGCTCTGCAAACCTAAAAACAAGCTTAGCTAGCACATGATCCGGATCTAGTGAACATTGTCGAGATGCTTAAGCTTTCATATGTTTTCTGGATTCTGTTTCGGATCCGCTGTCTAAAAATATGGCCTGAGAAATTTAAGACTGCATTGAAAAAAATGTGTTTTTTCTTTTCTTTTGGGCTGCAGATTTGTGACCGATTTGTGTGTGTGTATTTTTATACAACAAATACCACACTCTAAAAAATGCTGTTGTTTTAACCCGATTTTGGGGCAAATATGGACAAACCCAAACTTTGGGTTAAAAATGTCATTTAAAATGTTAACCCAATTACTGGGTTTGTCAATATTTGATCCAAATTTGGGTTGAAATTAGGCATTATTAGAGTGCATGGTTAAACTATGGTTAATTGTTTAATTTCATCAAAACTCGTCAGAGGATGAGAGGATCTGCTAACATATTTTGATGCTCCCTAAACCGGCGTAATACAGGTGAAACTGGAAAAAATGACAATATATGTTGCAAAAGTTCAGTAATTCAATTTACGGTGAAACTATAGGCTCATTACATGCAAAGTGAGATATTTATTTGTTATAATTGTGATGATTATGGATTACAGATATGAAAACTCCAAATTCAAAATTAGAATATTGTGAAAAGGTTTTCATAAGCCATAATCTATAAAATACTAATTCTTTCACAAGCATAACTGAAAAGGGCTGAACCTACAGGACGACGTATACCTTCTCCAGTGACTGTAAACACGACTTCATTTCCAGGCGGTGTGATTAAAAACCAATGCGTTTGACCATACACACGCTGCATAATGTGGTGCTAAAATTATTTTAAAATATGTGTAAACATTATTTATATTGTTTAATATATATGTATTCTTTGAAAAAATATCACTTTTGTTTACATTTGTAAAAAAAATATGAGTATTAATCAATAATATTAATATTGTTGTAATTAAATATTTAAATTATTTAATAATAGTAACGTTATAGTAAAATGTATTTTTGTTTGGATATGGATGTTCTTAGATTTAAAGGGATTTTTAATGTCCTTTAATTGAAGTCCGTTTATAATTTTTGCTATTATTTTTAATGACCTTTGCACAGTGAGTCCGAAAATTTTCGTATGCATTTTTTCATATTCGTGATTCGTCGGCTCTGAATTGTCAAAGCACTTCTTAAACTGCTCGCTACGGATGCGAAAAATGCAGAAAATAGTCCCCGATCAGATTTTTTTATGCCAGATGAAAGTTTTGGAGGCAGTGATTGACACAACGTGAGGTTTTATTTATTTTTTAATGTGCAAACATTTTGGACTCAGTGTGCAACGGCCTGTTTAGAATTAAACAGTTTATTTCCATCAGTAGTTAAGCGTAACCACAACAGAGCGCTTGGTTGAGTGAGTCTCTCGGGCTGCTTTTATGAGTCAGTTCAGTCGATTGATTCAGATTCGTTCAGGTTTCTCAAAAGCATCATATTCCATGGTTTGCCACCAGTGGTGTGTGTGATCATCTCAGCTCCTGGAGCAGAAGAAAGGGCATTATTTAAGGCATGAGGGAAGATGAAATAAGTGAAGACGGAGGCTGTGTGTTTGAAGCTGTGCTGCTGGTCTACAGAGACAGCTGAGGACTCTTGCTGACCTTTCTCTCCTCCGCTGCTTCAGCCACATCAAAACAGAGCCTATTTACATTCTTAATGTGTGTTCCTGGTGTTGTTGTGTGTGGACGCTTGCTTCTGCCACAGAATAAAACATTTGAAAAGATAATTGCACAGTTTTATCTCACAATTGTCAGTTTACATCTCGCAATTTGGACTTCATTTCTCAGTATTGCGAGATATAAAGTCATAATCACGTGATATAAACTCACAATATTATTGCGAAAAAATAAACACGCAATTTTGACTTTTTTCTTGCGAGATGTTAAGTCCAATTTGAAGTAAAAAAAAAAAGACTGGCTTTTTTTCTCAGAATTGCACGTTTTATTTCCCAATTCTGACTTTATAACATGCAATTGTGAGAAAAAAAAGTCAGATTTGTGTGAAATAAAGTCAGAATTGTATAAAGTCCGAATTGTAAGATATAAAGTCAGTGATATAAAGTCAGAATTGCGTGATATAAAGTCATAATTGTGTGATATAAAGCCATAATTGTGTGATATAAAGCCATAATTGTGTGATATAAAGTCATAATTGTGATATAAAGTCATAATAGTGAGATATAAAGTCAGAATTGTGTGATATAAAGTCAGAATTGTGAGATATAAAGTCAGAATTGTGTGATATAAAGTCATAATTGTGAGATATAAAGTCATAATTGTGAGATATAAAGTCAGAATTGTGTGATATAAAGTCATAATTGTGTGATATAAAGTCATAATTGTGAGATATAAAGTCATAATTGTGAGATATAAAGTCATAATTGTGAGATATAAAGTCATAATTGTGTGTTATAAAGTCATAATTGTGAGATATAAAGTCATAATTGTGTGATATAAAGTCATAATTGTGTGATATAAAGTCATAATTGTGTGTTATAAAGTCATAATTGTGTGATATAAAGTCAGAATTGTGTGATATAAAGTCAGAATTATTTGATATAAAGTCATAATTGTGAGATATAAAGTCATAATTGTGAGATATAAAGTCAGAATTGTGTGATATAAAGTCAGAACTGTGTGAAATAAAGTCATAATTGTGAGATATAAAGTCAGAATTGTGTGATATAAAGTCAGAATTGTGTGATATAAAGTCATAATTGTGTGATATAAAGTCATAATTGTGTGATATAAAGTCAGAATTATTTGATATAAAGTCATAATTGTGAGATATAAAGTCAGAATTGTGTGATATAAAGTCAGAATTGTGTGATATAAAGTCAGAATTGTGAGATATAAAGTCAGAATTGTGTGATATAAAGTCATAATTGTGAGATATAAAGTCATAATTGTGAGATATAAAGTCAGAATTGTGTGATATAAAGTCAGAATTATTTGATATAAAGTCAGAATTGTGAGATATAAAGTCAGAATTGTGAGATATAAAGTCATAATTGCGAGATATAAAGTCAGAATTATTTGATATAAAGTCATAATTGTGAGATATAAAGTCAGAATTATTTGATATAAAGTCAGAATTATTTGATATAAAGTCAGAATTGTGAGATATAAAGTCAGAATTGTGAGATATAAAGTCAGAATTGCGAGATATAAAGTCAGAATTATTTGATATAAAGTCAGAATTGTGAGATATAAAGTCATAATTGTGAGATAGAAAGTCATAATTGTGTGATATAAAGTCAGAATTATTTGATATAAAGTCATAATTGTGAGATATAAAGTCAGAATTGTATAAAGTCTGAATTGTGAGATTAAAAAGTCAGAATTGTGAGATAAAAAGTCGCAATTACCTTTTTTATTTTTGATTCTGTTGCAGAAACAAGCTTGATGTGATTCATCAGTGTAAAATGAATCATATTCAGTCATTCTTAAAAATAAAGGTTCCTTACTGGCACTGATGGTTCAGTGAAGAACTTTAATCACTTTAATTGCATTAAAGGTTCTCTATATTGGAGAAAGGTTCTTTAGAATGGTCTTGACATTAAGAAGTTATGAATGTTCACTGAAAGGTTCCAAACATTCTATTGTGGCAAAAAGAGTGTGAGATACAGTGTCTGTCGATGGCACACTTATCTGAGCTCAGTTTGAGGCATTGGTGAGATCTCGATGAAACTCTATTGGAGATGAATGTGAGATTACTGGGGTTTCAGTTCCTAGCAGAAACAGTTGAGATATTAAAGCCATTGATTTGGCTTGATTCTCTCTCTGTGTGTGTGTGTGTGTGTGCTGATACCTGTACATCTGCACACTCTTCCACTGAATAATAGAGAAGCATGTCTGTCTCAGGAGAGTGTACACACACACACACACACACACACAGATCAGGTGGTCTGGACAGAATCAGGTTTCCTGGTATAATAAGAGCCTTCGCACCCCTCAAGCATCACACCAGACCTTTCTGTGTCTCTATGTGTGTGTGTGTGTCTCTAAGTTAAACAGGATTTTTGTTGGACTGTTGATTACCACAATTAATTTCCACTTGTCCCTCATTTTTTAAACGAAACCAGCAAAAATCCGGGGTACAGTGAGAGATTTACAGTGGGGTCAATCCTTAAACATTAAAGCACAGCCACAAGACGTCAACAAAAAAAAAAGCGTGGAACTAGACGCGTCACACGCGTATTTGTGTCTCGCTATTCGCGTACGGTGCGAACGCACAGTAAGAAGGGCGCATTTGTTGGCTGAATTTGGGACAGCCTTCGTTTGATCCCGGATGATTAATTCAACCTTCAAGGGTGTAAAAAGAATGTAAAATGTGTACCTTGTAAGTAGCTTTGGATAAAAGCGTCCGCTAAATGCATAAATCTTTAATGTTACTGTGCTCCCTTGGAAGGATGCAGCCTCTGAATGGAGACAGCTCTTGTGTAAGCAACATGGGTTAAGCTTTTGTAGTCGAGCTGAAGCTGTGAAGATTGTGATGATATGATCATCCCGGAGGAACCTGCTAGAACACTGACTGTGTGATGATCACCCATGCATGTAGAGAGACAGAGCGAGAGGTCAACAGCTGGCAGAAATGGACGTCCATATGCCTGAGGAGGAGGGAACGGCTGTCTGACCTTTTCCAGCTAATGGAGATGACTTGATGTGAGCTTCAGGGCTCAGAGGAACATGCCTGAGGCTTCTGAATAGCATCTCTCTCTCTCTCTCTCTCTCTCTCTCTCTCTCATATCTGCAACAATCACAGCGCAGGATTCACGCATGCCTGATTATTCATGCACGATCCCTCATGTCTTGCTAACCACGTGCGTGTTGTGCGAGTGTAAATCACTTGTATGTGAACGATGTTGTGTGTGTGTTGTTTTTCATAGATCTCTTAAAACAACACACCACTATCAGTGTTAGTCAAGTCAAGTATATTTATATAGCGCTTTTCACATTATAGATTGCATCAAAGCAGCTTCACATCAATCAAACATAATAACAGTGTCGGTTCCAGTGTTGGGTGTAACTAATTACTGTAATTTAATTACTTTTCCCTTGAAAATGTAAAGTAAGGGATTACTCTTCATTTATCTGTAATTTAATTAGAGTTACTTCTGATGTAATTGAGGTAAATACTGTGTATAGATCAATCCGATCTCACAGCGATTCGTATGCATTTTATGAGGTGTCTAAATCGTACGACCGCACTCGTATGAATTATTGTAAAATATTAATGAAAAAAGTGTGAAATGTCATGAGATCAGACATAAAACAATAGTGGGTTTAACATCAAAATATATTGTCTGATGTTAAAAAGTATGTTTTTATAATATAACCTTCTCCACCTTGGTCAGTTTAAGGATAATTCATGCAATTTTATAGTATTTATTTGAAACAATTAAAACAGATTCATGTCTATCCTTGTATTATTCAGCTGGTTGAGATTGAAATGGGATTTTAAAAGTAATTAGTAATTAAATACTTTTTAGAGAGAGAGTAATTAGAAGGGTTGGGTATCGTTTGAATTTGAACGATTCTGATTCCGATTCCTTGTTTCGATTCCGGTTCCTAACGATTCTCGATTCTGATTCTTTTAAGAGGCAGGGTCAAAAAAGTTTAGCTAACCTTGCTAACCAACGGCCTATCTGAAGGAAATAATCCTTTCTGAAGGAAATACTCCTTCTGTAAAAATACTCCTTTTGTTGATTTTGTTATTTTTAGAAAAGTGAAGCCACACTTTGGATCGCCGACGTAAGTTACTCATGTTCGACTCGAGTGGTTATGCCAACACTTCCGGTAGACGCTTCTTCGTTGGTGTTGTTCAGCGGTTTCTTCTTCCGCTCGGCGGACTGCGAATATCGAAACTAGGAATCGAAATTTTAACTTTTGAACGATTCCGGGAAAACGAAAAGTTAGTCTCGGTTCCAATCGATACTCGATTCTCGATACCCAACCCTAGTAATTAGTACAGTAATCTAATTACACTGTTGAAGAGGTAATTAGTAACTAGTAATTAATTACTTTTTTAGAGTAACTTACCCAACACTGTTCGTTTCTTAGTGGGAAAACATAGAGTTGATCAAGGGTATTAATGATTGGTTAATTAATTTGAATATCCCCAAACTGAGTAAGCCAAAGGTTTGAAGATTTCAATATTTTTTACGCTGTTTGAATTAGAGCCAGACCGATATTATCGGCCGATATTAGGCATTTTCCAAACTATCGGTATCGGCAGTTATAATGGCCGATAAATGAATATTTCAAAAATAAAATAAAAAACACACTTGAACTATGTCATGAGTGTTGGAGTTGTATAGTTTGTCCACCAGAGGGCGCTCTACACCATTCCTGTTGGCAACATGATACATACATTGCTTGAATAACAATTAAAAGATCATCCCCATCAGTTCTCTTAACTCAAATAAGCATGACAAAATTTGTGACTATCATGTCCAGCTTAAAAAAATAAATAAATAAATTATCGGCCGATATATCGGAATATCGGATTTAAAAACCCAAAAATATTTGTATCGGTATCGGCCTTCAAAATCCTTTATAGGTCGGGCTCTAGTTTGAATGCTAATCTTTATTTATTTATTTGCTCTAAAATACCTTAAATGATGGTGTTTTCGAAATGCAGTAGAGGAACGCGGCACACATTCAACCAATCAGATGACAGCTTTGAAAACTCTTGAAGTGTTTCCAGTTTTGTGTGCCTTATGCATCAGACGTTCAGCCAACGGTTCGTCTGAGGATGAGGCTAGATACGAAAGCCTTCGCCCCTCGTATTCCTTGTGTGTGTGTGTGTGTGAGAAAGATTCAACCGTGAAATATCGAGGGAAATTTCATGCCTTGCTGCTGCTCTTTCTGTCTCGTATTGTGTGTTTCTCCCCGAAGACTTACACAGCCGACCTGCAAACCAGCCAATGAGCAAGATTTATTTGAAGAGAGAAAAATAAGATGGAGATGTGAAACGATCATTGACAATAATCGAATAGATTAGATGAGATAAGTGCTCAGCATTTGTAGACACTGGTTAAAGTGCACTGAAATCCTGAGAGCTTTATTATCAGGAGAATGCGTGTGTTTATCCCGTCAGTTTTGTGGGTCAGGTGGTTATTAACGGAGGAAAGACCTCGCTGGTCCACGGCTCAATGGGAACGCGAGCATCTGTGTCCCAGTAGCACAGTCCTTCTCCCTGTGATCCGGATAAGCAGAGGACACAATTCCCAGTGGATGCTGGAGTCTGACACAGATGGCTCAGAGATCGTCTGCCCTCAAACCAAACACACAATGCAAAAATATCACAGGTTATGAAAATAAACAACTGTTTCCAACATTGATAAGAGTATAATACTGAAAATTCAGCTTTGATCACAGCAGGAAATTATATTTTAAAGTAGATTCAAATAGAAAACCATGGTTATAATATTTTACAATAATACAGTTTTTTTCAGTGTTTTTGATCTAATAAATGCAGCCCTGATCAGCATAAGACACTTTTTCTTAAAAAAAACAAAACAAAAAAAACATTAAAAATAGGAATGTTTTTTTGTACATTAACTTTTGACCATTACTATATAATAGTAATAATAGCTAGAATGTACATTTCCAGAAGAAAATGTAAAGTGGTACTTGCAGTGGCAAAACCCACCGCTCGGTTGCTAGGGTGTGGTACATGATTGCATACGAGCCAAAAACTATGTCAGTACGATGCTCTGGGGCTGAGATATGGCTTATTAACGTTGTTCAGGTGGTTGCTAGGGTGTTCTTAGTGGTTGTTAATTGGTTGTTGGAATGTTCTTGTTGGTTGCTAGGGTTCTCTGGGTGGTTGTTATGGTGTTGCTAACTTGCTAGGCAGTTGCTAAGGTGTTCTGGGTGGTTGCCAGGGTGTTCTGGGTGGTTGCTAGGCGGTTGCTAGAGTTCTCTTGGTGGTGCTATGGTTTTGTTAGGTGGTTGCTAGGGTATTCTGGGTGGTTGCTATGGTGTTGCTAGGTGGTTGCTAGGGTATTCTGTTGGTTGCTATGGTGTTGCTAGGCGGTTGCTAGTGTATTCTGTGTGGTTGCTATGGTGTTGCTAGGTGGTTGCTAGGGTGTTTTGGGTGGTTGCTATGGTGTTGCTAGGTGGTTGCTATGGTGTTGCTAGCTGGTTGCTAGGGTATTCTGCTGGTTCATACTCATTTATATATATATGTATATAATTTCACTTAAATGACAATTAATAGGTAATCTTCATTGCCATTTAAGTGAAATCACTGAACTTAAATATACAAGCTTGATAAAAATCATTCTAGAATAAAATTTCAAATGGCACTTAGAGGCTTTTGCATCTGAACGCTTCATATACAGTATATATATATATATATAATATATATATATATATATATATATATATATATCACTAACAGAGACTTGATATTGATCTCGATCAATAATTCATAACACTCAAATGTCATAGACATTTTCTGGGCAGCTACTAATGAGTTATAAAGATTGTTAGGGCCTTTCACATCTACATCTCAAGAAATGTGTGTCTTGTTTTAAGGATTCGACTGTAAAACAGGTCAAGAAAACACTGATTTGAGTTCATGCTGGTCTCATTATACTGTATTTCCATCAGTTTCTGCAGTGGATTTGAATGATTGTATTGATTCATCTTCTCTCCGTCTCCATATCTGATCCAGCGCTCCTTGTATTCTTCCGTGGTTCTGTAGCTTCTCTCATTAGGAAGAGTGGAGGTGTTTCTGGATCTATCTAAAGGTTAGAGGTTGCTGTCGGTGTATGTAATACAGTCTGAAATGAGTTATTCATGTTACGTGTCAACAGTTAAAGAGCGTACAACCCTCCAGGGTGAGGAAATGAGGTTACTTCAGCAGCACAGTAAAGGGCTTTACTTAGATTTGACATAGATTTGCTTCTTACACTGGAGATTATTTCTGAAATGTCCTCCCAAAGCTTCTTAATCAAGGATTCGACTTCCCAGCTTAGATTTTTTTCCTTTTTTGTTCATGTTCAGACAGGATTGTGCTGGTTTAATGCTGGTTTGGATCAGTCCAGTCATTTAAAAAGTGCTGGTGGCTGAAGCTGATTGTGCAAAGATGTATGATTTCAACATTTCAAACATTATTTTGTTATCATTAATGAACAGTCAAAATATCACACAGGTTTGGAGTGACATGAAAATGAGTGAATTGTCATTTTTGGGTGAACTATCCCTTTAAAAACGACACATGCCTCATCTGATCTTTATGTGTGGATCACAATTCTGTAACAACCATGCGAGCACATGTTCACTGTTTCTGACTCTGATAGCATGCAGATATAATCTCATCAGTATCACAACATGACAAGCACTCGGATTATGAACCAGAGCCGAGAATCCAGATTTGATTTGCTTTCTTTAAAGGCATTTATAATGTTACATATTATGTGTTAGTTGTTTGTTTTAACAATTAATTGTGCCGCTCTACTAGACTTCTTCAATGCCCTGTTTTAATCAAAATACATCACATTCACTCTTAAAAAATGCTGAAAACAACCCAATTTTGGGTCAAATATGGACAAACCCGAATGTTGGGTTAAAAATGTAATGTAAAAATTTGACTCAAAGTTAGGTTAAAACAACCCAGCATTTAAAAAATGCTGGGTTAAAATGTTGGGTTAAAAATGTAATGAATTTTTAACTGGGTTTGTCCAAGTTTGACCCAAAGTTGGGTTAAAACAACCCAGCATTTTTTAGAGTGTTCACGGCTTGACATTAAAAACAGGTTGAATTTTATATGATATATATATATATATATATTGTAGGCTTTTAAAAAGGCACCAGAAATAATAAACTAAGTACAATGTACACTCTAAAAAATGCTGGGTTGTTTTAACCCAAATTTGGGTCAAATATGGACAAACCCGAATGTTGCGTTAAAAATGTAATGTAAAAATTTAACCCAAAGTTGGTTTAAAACAACCCAGCATTTTTTTAGTGTTCAGGGCTTGACATTAAAAACAGGTTGAATTTTATATGATATATATATATATATATTTCAATTGTAGGCTTTTAAAAAGGCACCAGAAGTAATAAACTAAGTACAATGTACACTCTAAAAAATGCTGGGTTGTTTTAACCCAAATTTGGGTCAAATATGGACAAACCCAGATGTTGGGTTAAAAATGTAATTTAAACACTTAACCCTGGCTGAGGTTGTCGATATTTGAACAACCCAGCATTTTTTGTAGTGTAGAGTCAAAAATATATATTTTTCGATACATGTCGATACTGAATTATCAAAAATGCTTCCAATACTCATTTCCCACAGAATATCTCTCATCTTTCCGACAGCGAGAGACGCACAAACCCGCCTCCACTCACTCACTCATTTCATTTGCGCCAGATGATTGATGCTGTTACAGGGCTTGAGTTTCAGTGTGGGATTGTGCATAATTGTACTCATTCCTGCAGATTTTGTGCTTAAACACTCAAAGTGCGGCACATAATGCCTCCTCTCAGGACCAAACTGAGTAATTGTTTGCTGCTTATTGCGCTTAAACAGTCAAACACATACAAAATAATGTCTAAATGCCGATCTTAGCGAGTTTTCACATAAACATGTAAACAGTTGAGAAAGACAACGCATGTGTGAAAGTATAACGGATCAGGTCTTAAAGTGACAGCAGCCTATTAAATATGCTGCTTAATCTACGTATATATACAGTGGTGTGAATAAGTTTTGGCCCCCATGCTAAAGTTGCCTAAAAAGAGGAATAAAAAATCATATTTTGGATATTGATCTTAATGCCTTAATTAGAAAAATGAGGAAAACTCCAACCTTTAAGGACACCAATTTTCTTTGTGAATGAATAATGTATCATAAATAAATAAATGTTTTTTCCTTAAAATACAGGGTGTATAAGTCATTGCCCCCCTATGTTAAATTCCCATAGAGTTAGGCAGATTTTTATTTTTAAAAGCCAGTTATTTCATGGATCCAGGATAATATGCATCCTGATAAAGTTCCCTTGGCCTTTGGGATTAAAATATCACCACATCACCACACACTATTCACCACACCTAGAGATTGGCATGGTTTTACTTCAGTTAGCCTGATAGCTTGTTTGATTTGCATTGAAAGATGATCTTATGGAAAGTACCCCATGCCAATCTCTAGGTGTGGTGGAACATAGGGGTGCCCTGACTTATGCACCCTGTATTTTAAGGAAAAACATTTATTTATTTATGATCCATTATTCATTCACAAAGAAAATTGGTGTCCTTAAAGGTTGGAGTTTTCCTCATTTTTCTAATTAAGGCATTAAGATCAACATCCAAAAGATGATTTTTTATTCCTCTTTTTAAGGCAACTTTAGCATGGGGGCCAAAACTTATTCACATCACTGTACAGTATAATGCCGTTTTTCATGTCAATTGAAGATGCCAAAATTGTGTCCAGTGTAAATGTTGAGTGGCTGGTAACTTTGGAAAACCACTAGCCAGAGTGACTGGTGAGCAAAAAAGTTAAAGTCAAGACCTGGTACAGAATAGGTTTCAAAAGCCATGTTTGTTAACACATTCATTCTGCTTCCCTCACTTATTTCTCCTTCTTGGAGGACGTTCTACATCCAGCAGGACAGAGAGAGAGAGAGAGAGATGCTGTTGTTGTTTTCCGCATCACAGACGGCGAGGGTCAAAGTGGATGGAGCCGGAAATAAGCTGTCAAAAGCTTTCACCTGTCCACTGATTGATCTCTCTATCAGTTTCTCTCTCTCTCTTTGCTCATTTCACATCACTCGTTCTCTCTTTGGCTCGCCTCCATCTGTCTCGCTTCATCATCTTTTATTATCACTGTCTCTTTTCTCTCCATATGAGAAGTGAGACATACACTTCATGCCTACTAATGACAGCAGTGGGATTGAGAAAACAGCGCCATAAGTTGGCACATAGTCATCAACATGATCTGAATGTAAATGTTTCGATTTAATCGAGATTCACCCAAAAAAACTCATCATTTAAACTTTTAATTTCACATTTAATTCAATGTAACTTGCCATTTCTTTGTGCAATTTACTAGTGAAAATTCAGAAATTATTTCTACACCAACTTTTCAGTGTAGAGAAGAGAAAATTGGGAATTTTGCACACTATTTAGGGTTCTTCACATGGTAGAAACCTTTATTTATGCATTGATCCAATGAAGCTCATCTTTGCTTTGTTCAGTCCATCACCTTCTTTGTCAGGAGAAATTTCCATTATAGGAAAAGGAAGTAACTCTAATGGATCCATCGCATCTTCACTCCGTCCCGCTCGAATTGAATACCCTTATTTAATGTCTTTGCATGTAGGAGAGATTCAGTAATCCTGGTTGCATTCTTGTGAGCTTCTATTGAATTCATTTATTTGAAGAACTGTTTGGAGTTTGGATTCAAATATAGGTCAAAATACTTCAAAGTATCAAAAACAAGTCCCCGATTGCCATTTTATGTGCTTTAAAATGTCATTTTCATTGGCTTTCATTGGTTTTTGTTCATGTTCACATCACAACACTGTATTCGACTAAAAACAGAAAACCTGAAAACTCAAACTTTTGAAAACGCGTTTCAAAGTGCGAGTTATAGCATTATTTATCATCTCAATGTAAACTACAAAAACGTGAATTTGTGAAAACCTAGACGTCATGCACATCTATGCACATTCTTCGTAACATCGCCATCTACTGGCCTGGCATGATACATCGTTTTTAGTCTTTTTTGTGGACCCGTGTGAACTGGATTGTTTTGACAACGTTGTCGTCTATACGTGAAAAGTGCAAAGTGAAAGGACATTTATTTCCATTTTTAGTACATTGTTGCCATGGAAACGTACCTTCCCTTTAGCCTAGTTTATCGCCTTGTTAATTTCCTTGGTTTCTGATTAATTACACGTGTCTCAGTTGCTTCTGTGTATATATATATAGCCCAAGTTCTTTGTCAGTGTCCTTTGGTTATGTGTGTAGTTCTCCTCAGTATTCTAGTTGCTGATTAAAGACTATTTCGTCGAGATTATCTGCGTCGAGCGTTTTGGATGGCTAATAGTCTACACGTTACATTTTACCTAGAAACTAGCATGTATAAACCAATATAATAATCAATTAAAAATGAATTTATACCTGTATGATATTACGCTGTGGCCACATTGGATTCAGCTGTGGGCGCCATCTTCTGGCGAGACGCGAGAATACATTTGGCATGACCCTTGCAGTGCATTATGGGTATTCTCTAGCTGTTAAGGCGAGACACGGCAGGCAAAAACATTTTCGTATTACTAAAACATGTCGTCTTTCAGACTTGTGCTGAAAAAAAGTCCAAAATACACATTTAGGTCTTTATTTTACTACACTTTGTCTGTTGGCGTGTGTAATTTCGCCTAATTTCCTCAAAAGTTGGCATTGTAAACCATCCCGCTGCTCCGTGATCGCGATTCGCGATCCACACCCTGTCATCACACACGGCGTTAGAAAGCTCTCTCTCTCTCCTCTTCAATGCTGTCGGATCCAAATATGGTCAGTTCCTGTTTATCAGCAACCAATCATGAAAGTAAAATCCTATAAAAATCTTTAAAGTCCGTTTTCTCAAAATTAGTTTTTTCTCACACTTCTAGTGACGATTTTCCACTTCTGTAGGACCAAACTTTACAGCCGTATTCCTAACTATATTGTGAAGGATTGTTCCGAGGGATTTGTTGATATATCATTCTTGGCCTGATTTATATGACATTTTATGCCTAAAAATAGGGCGGAAATCTATTTTTTAAGGCTATTGGCAGTATTTACTGATTTACAGGGTATAACAAAACGAGATATTCATAACCCCCTCTGAAAATGTCTTTTCATTCAATGTATCGACAAAATGCAAACATAATTTTGAACCTTGTTTTTTTCAATGGTCAGATTCGTCACTTCAAAATATCTACAAAATAGCGCATATTTAATTATATATATTTAAACATAAAATTACAGAAAACTTGCAATACATTTTTTTCTCCTATTAATGCGAGTAATCAACTGGTAAAGTTACATGGTGACATCTGTAAGTTAATTTTTTTTTATCCTATTCACCTGCAGTGTGAGTGTCTCGCCTTGCATTATGGGATTTAATGAGTGAACTTGATAATGGCTGTCCCCTCAAATTGTGGGTGAAAAATGTGAAAAGCATGACCGCATGCAATTCATTGTTTTACCACAAAGAAAAGATTTATAATCTGTGAGCTTCCATCAACAACACCATCATGTTGGGCTTTTGCCAGATACTCGGCCTGGTTCTGCGCTGCTGTCCTTGAACTCGCTGTCAGACACGCTAAAAACGAATCCTGCTGTTGCCGTGGATACACACACATGGGCGTCTGCACTATATGACATCGACACCTCTGTGTAATCCAATCCTGGACTTAAAACACTCGATTACGCATGTATTTCAACTCATGTCTGGACGTAGAGCGCACTGCAATATTGTTCTCGTATATCAGTATGGAGTTGTAAATGTAGATTGTCTTGAAAGGTTTTGCTGCAAATCACTTTTCTTTGTATAGAGAAAAAGAAAGATTTTTACTTCTGTTGGATATTTTTTTATAGTAAAAAAATCTACATTTTGAGTATGATTGAATGAATGTAAAGCTACAGTTCTGTTCAAAAGTGAAGGGTGTCAGTATGTTGTCTTAAAAGTTATTAACCCCTTCAGTGGCCCAACTTAAAAGTTTTAAAGTTTTAAAAGTTAAAAGTTCCAAAAAAAGTTAAAAGTTCCTCCTTAAAAGTTCCAAAATAAAAGTTTGTGTTTACACAATATATGTGCGGTGGACTGTGTATAATTATTTTGTATATATACACTGTAAAAAAATATTGTTGGTTTAACTTAAAAAAGTAAGTAACCTGGTTGCCTTAAAATTTTAAGTTGATTGAACTGGAAAAAGTGAGTTAATACAATGAAGGAGATTAATTTAATCATCAGAAACTCAAAATTATATGTTATCTGGACTAAATAAATTATTATAAAGTTGATTTGAAAAAGGAAAAATGTTGTGATTACTACACTGTAAAAAATAATGTTGGTTTAACTTAAAAAAGTAAGTAATCTGGGTTGCCTTACAATTTTAAGTTGATTGAAC
Organism: Pimephales promelas; assembly: GCF_016745375.1. Next base: position 1,057,669 of record NW_024121976.1, on the reverse strand, counting down.
CGGAAAAAGTGAGTTAATACAATGAAGGAGATTAATTTAACAATCAGAAACTCAAAATAATAAATTATCTCAACTAAATAAATTATTATAAAGTTGATTTGACAAAAGAAAATATGTTGTGATAACAAATCTTGAAAATATTTTTTACAGTGTATAAATAAACACAAATGCATGTATATTTAATAAAAAAATATTATTTATATTTAAAATATTTATATATAATATATATTATATATAAATCTATACACAGTATATACATGAAAATATTTCTTAAATATATACAAGCATGTGTGTGTATTTACATATATAAAATAATTATACACACTACGCACACATATATTATGTAAACACAAACTTTTATTTTGCATGCGATTGATCGCGATTAATCGTTTGACAGCCCTAATAAAAATGATTTCTGAAGGATCATGTGACCCTGAAGAATAAAGTAATGATGCTGAAAATTCAGCTTTGATCACAGGAATAAATTACACTTTACATTATTATTCACTGTTATTTTATTTCCAATATTACTGTTTTTACTGTTCTAGGTAGTTTCTTATTATTTTTAAGAGAAAATAGTATTATTATTATATTTTTTTTTGCTTGTTTTATTGTCAACCAGGTAAAATTTTAGAGAATAAGCTGCAACAATCATTTTTAATCATATATTTATTTGATACCTGGTGTTGTCGGTGTGGGCGGAGCCTAATCATTCAGTCCTGTCAATCATCATCACGAGTGTATATAAGCAGCACCTCTTCCTCTCCTCTACATAGAGCCGTTGTAGTGGGGTTGAGATCAAGGCTCCTTCGAGGACTGTAAACCAAGTTCATTTTCCATTAATGGGCTCGTGAACACTCAATATGAGCAATAGTACTAGTGATGGTTGACTTGGCAAACAGCACTAATTATCTTCCCTCCTGATGTGAAAAGGAGTGTGTGAAGTGCTGATGAAGATAATGACTGGGTTTCTGTTCTAAATCGAGATCTAAAGAGAATGTGCATATAATCCAGCCAATCACAGCCTAGCGTCATGCATGAGCTCATAATCCGACCAATCACAGGTGAGTGTCATGCATGAGCTCTCACACTGCCAAACCTGATTATCATGTTCCTCCTCACTTATTCCAATGATGTGAACATGTGAATTCATGAATGTTTCATCAGAGGAGACTGTAAATGAGCACATTGTTGCTGTTGTACATTATTTTTGTCGTTGTACCGTCCCAGTGAGTCTGACTGAACTGTATTTGTCTCGGTATTGCCCCATTTCTGCTGTCCTCTCGTCTCCCTCGCTCTTGCACACGTGCTGTGTTCTTGCTGGGTTATTTCTGAGATGATGATGAACATCAGTGTTATATTAGTATCACTGATCCCGAATCAGAAGACAAACCTACACCTCAAATACTGAGGATACTCCAGCTTGGTAATTAATCAGCTTCCCTTATGTATTTGTGAGGTAGTATTGTATTTTATTGCATTGTATTAGTGTTGAAGCAAAGACGTTACAGAAATGTGAAACATTATTACATATGTCTTGGTTGAGTCAGTGGGCGGGGCTAAAGAGGCAATGATGTAGAAGTAGGCGTCGATCTTCTTTCGTCAAGCTATGACTTAATAATGTGAAAAATCTCTTTCTGAGCTTGGTTTCAATAAAAGCTATTTTTGGACTAACAAAGAAAGTTCTAAGTTCATATCATGACTATCTTAATGTTTTCAATTAGATCGTAATTTAATTAGGGCCCAAGCCCTGAAAGGGCGAAGGCCCTATTGTTTTCCTTAGGATTATTCTTTTCTATTATTATTATTATTATTATTATTAGGGCCCAAGCCCTGAAAGGGCGAAGGCCCTATTGTTTTCCTAACGATTATTATTATTATTATTATTTATACGACTATTTGGGCACTTTTGGGGCCCTTAACATGCTCAAAAACTCTTGAAACTTTGCACACGGGTCAGAATCCGCGGCCATCAGGGCCGGGCTGAAGATGGTACCCGGGCGTGGCAGGGGGGCTAGACAGCGCCCCCTGGAACGGGGTCCGAAAACTTGGTCCATAAATCAAACACGCTTGCATGTAATAATATGAAACTCGGTGCACATGTTGATCTCATCGTTCATATATACCTCAAACTATTACTTTTTACCCCAGCCCAACAGGAAGTCGGTTATTTAGGGTTGTTCATAAAACACTCGCAATGGAATTTGAAGTACTCCTCCTAGAGAATTCAAACACACGGCACGAAACTCGGTCAGCAAAAGTTTGCGAGGGGATTTTTGATATCTCAAACGGTTTGGCCGTGGCGAGGAAACGAAATTATGGCGAGAAACGTGAAACAGGAAGTGTGTTATAACTTCAGCATACATTAACTGATCTTGATGAAACTTCAGCAGTGTGTTCGCTGTAAGAGGACGATCACATGGATGTGACTATTGTGAGTCAAAGTTATAGCGCCACCAACTGGCAGCAGGAAGTGTGTCACTTTCAAAATGCTTTGAAATCACCCTCTTATTTTTACCCGATTTGCTTCAAACTTAATCTGTATAATGTAAATACATAGAAGATGAAGACCTGTGAATGGATTCTTGATATCTTTGATACTGTTGCCGTGGCAACGCATCAAACTTTAAAATTCTTTTTTTTGATGATTTTGAGACTCTTAGCGGCTTTTGGGGCCCTTAACGGGTTTGAAAACTCTTGAAACTTTGCACACAGGTCAGATCCCACAGCCATCAGAGCCGGGCTGAAGATGGTACCTGGGTGTGGCAGGGGGCTAGACAGCGCCCCCTGGAACGGGGTCCGAATACTTGGTCCATAAATCAAACACGCTTGAATGTAATAATATGAAACTCGGTACACATGTTGATCTCATCGTTTCATCTATACCTCACACTCTTACTTTTTACCCCAGCCCAACAGGAAGTCGGCTATTGAGGTTTGTTTGTAAAACGCTCGCAATGGAATGTGCAATACTCCTCCTAGAGAATTCAAACACACGGCACGAAACTCGGTCAGCATGAAGTCAAGGCATTGAGGATGAAAGTTTGCGAGGGGATTTTTGATATCTCAAACGGTTTGGCCGTGGCGAGGAAACGAAATTATGGCGAGAAACGTGAAACAGGAAGTGTGTTATAACTTCAGCATACATTAACTGATCTTGATGAAACTTCAGCAGTGTGTTCGCTGTAAGAGGACGATCACATGGATGTGACTATTGTGAGTCAAAGTTATAGCGCCACCAACTGGCAGCAGGAAGTGTGTCACTTTCAAAATGCTTTGAAAATCACCCTTTTATTTTTACCCGATTTTGCTTCAAACTTAATCTGTATAATGTATACGGCAGATGTAGACCTGTGAATGGATTCTTGATATCTTTTAAACTGGCCGGTGGCAACGCATCAAACTTTACCATTCTTTTAGGATGCTTTTGAGACCCTTAGCATGCTTCAAATCGCATGAAACTCGACAGACACATCACATTTATTAGCCAGTAGACATGTGCAAAGTTTCAGAAACGGGCGTGGTGAGGGCTCAGTAGCACCACCTTTGACAAAAGTGGGTTGTGTTAGTTTTAACTAGAGTTACAAAAAATCAGTATGTATATTGTACTCCTCGAGCGGACAACTTTCTAATTGGCACTCATTAGCTAGGACCACAGAAAGTCAGATATCTTTGTTTGAATGTAGAGAAAATGCTTAGAATTTTTGTCAGTCTCTCAGTGTCTCTCTGTGT
>NW_024121976.1:936691-1053437 GCF_016745375.1 Pimephales promelas | reverse complement strand
ATACATGAAAATATTTCTTAAATATATACAAGCATGTGTGTGTATTTACATATATAAAATAATTATACACACTACGCACACATATATTATGTAAACACAAACTTTTATTTTGCATGCGATTGATCGCGATTAATCGTTTGACAGCCCTAATAAAAATGATTTCTGAAGGATCATGTGACCCTGAAGAATAAAGTAATGATGCTGAAAATTCAGCTTTGATCACAGGAATAAATTACACTTTACAATATTATTCACTGTTATTTTATTTCCAATATTACTGTTTTTACTGTTCTAGGTAGTTTCTTATTATTTTTAAGAGAAAATAGTATTATTATTATATTTTTTTTTTGCTTGTTTTATTGTCAACCAGGTAAAATTTTAGAGAATAAGCTGCAACAATCATTTTTAATCATATATTTATTTGATACCTGGTGTTGTCGGTGTGGGCGGAGCCTAATCATTCAGTCCTGTCAATCATCATCACGGGTGTATATAAGCAGCACCTCTTCCTCTCCTCTACATAGAGCCGTTGTAGTGGGGTTGAGATCAAGGCTCCTTCGAGGACTGCAAACCAAGTTCATTTTCCATTAATGGGCTCGTGAACACTCAATATGAGCAATAGTACTAGTGATGGTTGACTTGGCAAACAGCACTAATTATCTTCGCTCCTGATGTAAAAAGGAGTGTGTGAAGTGCTGATGAAGATAATGACTGGGTTTCTGTTCTAAATCGAGATCTAAAGAGAATGTGCATATAATCCAGCCAATCACAGCCTAGCGTCATGCATGAGCTCATAATCCGACCAATCACAGCTGAGCGTCATGCATGAGCTCTCACACTGCCAAACCTGATTATCATGTTCCTCCTCACTTATTCCAATGATGTGAACATGTGAATTCATGAATGTTTCATCAGAGGAGACTGTAAATGAGCACATTGTTGCTGTTGTACATTATTTTTGTCTTTGTACCGTCCCAGTGAGTCTGACTGAACTGTATTTGTCTCGCTCTTGCCCCATTTCTGCTGTCCTCTCGTCTCCCTCACTCTTGCACACGTGCTGTGTTCTTGCTGGGTTATTTCTGAGATGATGATGCACATCAGTGTTATATTAGTATCACTGATCCCGAATCAGAAGACAAACCTACACCTCAAATACTGAGGATACTCCAGCTTGGTAATTAATCAGCTTCCCTTATGTATTTGTGAGGTAGTATTGTATTTTATTGCATTGTATTAGTGTTGAAGCAAAGACGTTACAGAAATGTGAAACATTATTACATATGTCTTGGTTGAGTCAGTGGGCGGGGCTAAAGAGGCAATGATGTAGAAGTAGGCGTCGATCTTCTTTCGTCAAGCTATGACTTAATAATGTGAAAAATCTCTTTCTGAGCTTGGTTTCAATAAAAGCTATTTTTGGACTAACAAAGAAAGTTCTAAGTTCATATCATGACTATCTTAATGTTTTCAATTAGATCGTAATTTCATTTTAATTTGAGTTCTTGTCTATTTAGTTTGAGTTGAGTTTGATTTTAGTGCTTCAACTTCAAACCAAAATAAAAGCAAAGCATTCACCTTCTGTGCAGTTGATGCTTTATCTATATATTTTGTCTCTGTGCCACAGAGAATGATGGGAAATTTGCAGTGAAATAAGGTCTTTTAAAGTCCCCCTGCAGTCAATATTTTTATCCCTTTAAAACTCATCTTTGATAAAATGACTATTTAAAAAAAAATCCTGTGAAAATAATTTCTTCATGCCTTAAAATACCTTGACTGTAAGTCTACACCCTTGTTTTATTTACCATACGCTGAATATTCATGAATATGCAAATTAGTCCTCGCCTCCACTCACTCACTCACTCCAGCTCAGATTACCTGATCCACTCGCTCAACTTTACTGTAGTAAACGCTTCACAATGACAAGTGGAAATATCGTTTTAATCCAGCCATATATGTTTGAAGCAGAAACTGATTCAGAAGACGAAGAGTGAATCTACAAGTCCATGTGTCAGAAGAATGCTAATGCGTTTGGTAATGCGTCGGACACGTAACTGTAACTGATTTGATTAGCCTTCGGCTTGACTGTGCTAATGTTACACAAACCATCTCAGAGTCAGACAATCAACATCCTTAGAAACACTTTGAACATCATAGAGAACAGCCCCGCCCACAAGTGACGGGATTGGTCACATGTTTGTGACGTCAGAAACACCAGCGATTTCAAACCGTGTTTTTGAGACTGTCTTTTGTTTTAAGTAGAAAATACTCAGCAATGCTGTCGACTTATGAACTAACACGTGGTGTGTCTTAAAGCGTATTATTCTCTCATTCTCTCACACCTCTCACCCACACAATAAATATCGATCTCTCGATATTAATCGATTCTCATGTTTACGAACCGATATCGATTGTTAAATCTCAAGAATCGATTAGTCATCCTGTTTCATTTGAATGAATAGATCATTGTATCGCGGCTGCGCGCATTCAAAAAATTACAATACATTTTTGTCCTTAAAAAACGCGATTCTGTCCAGATCGCTGAATTCAATGCAAAATCAGCCAAAGTCCGCATATTTATGCGGGGGCCGCATTTTTTCAAATACGCCGCACTTTCGCCACATAAATTGGCGATTTCCGTGCAAAATATGCGGGGTTTCCATAATTTCATAATCCTCGCATTTTCGTTGCAAAAAAAGTCACATGTATCTTAGCAAAAAGTTGAAAAATGTTGCGTTTGCTTCACACAAGAGCAGCCATTTCCCCCTGTTTCCATGGGGACGTTATGAAGTGACGCAATTACGCGACGCCAGACAGACTCACGGAGGCGATTGACATCTCACAAATCAAACTCGTATAACTGTCTGTCACACGTTCTACCGTCACATCGTTACTTAATAAACAACATAGGATAAAAGAAGTAGCATCAAACAGAAATTACCCGCACACATGGGGCGTTCGAGGCGCACATATAACACTGCAGAGAGCTCTTAAAGGGGCCACACCTTATTTACACTCGTTACAGTCTGAAATAAAACAAGATGAGAAATTAAATATTCCCAGCACTTTCTATGATGTAGTATGCTTTCTTATCAAAGGAAGTAATAAGAAATGACTCTTACATTAGCCTAGTGAGAACAGGGTGTTGGGGGAATCACTTTTTTTCTCTTTTTCATCAAACTGCAATTTTTGCAAATTCCTGCAATTTCATTGCATAAATATCCCGCATATTCCATCGCATTTTTAAAGAAAACGGGCCGCATAATCAATCAATTTTTGTCCCCGAAACAATCACAAAAAAACTCTATAATGGTAAAAAAAAATACTATAATGGTAAATGTTATATATAAATCGCAAATTTTTTTTCACCACAAAATCAGTCATTTTGATTGCAAAAATCACAAAAAAAAATCGTGAAATCCTGAAAGGAACTGACTGTTGATATGAAACAAAGTCTCAATTTTCAAATTACGTCCATTTTCTTTAGAAATTCAAAAACATAAATAGCGTTTTGTCGCTGTGGCGTGAGATCGCTCTGGAGAAGCAGCAGCGCTGATCTCTCTTCCGGCTTAATAATACCAGTCACAGCGCCAAATAAACATGAATGAGCATCTGAAAGTGTGTTAAAGATAGAGGACAACTTATCCAAATCCGGATCATGTCACATTGATTCACTCAATCAGCGTTTCAACCGTGGAAAGACGTCAGTTAAACAGCTTGTAATCAATGTATCGTCATATTTACCTCAGAAAACCCACATAAACTCGTTAGTCAGCTAGAAATAATAACTCTAGAGAGGAGCATTTTGCTAAATATATACACACCATATTACATATGCATTATAATCTTAATGTTTTTCAATAATTAATGCATATTTGAATAAATCTGGCAAGTTTTTTATGACAGCCACCATTTAAATGTTTATATTTCATATAATCTTATTATTATAAAAATAAATAAAAGTGTAATTTAAGTGTTTGTATAGCTACAAAACAGTTAATTATTACCTGTAAACTGTAGACTCCCATAGTTTACAGCATTAGTTCAGAGATTTGATTTCCTTGAGAAAATTTGCCATTTATTGTAACTGATATCCAAAATAATCAATATTGAATCGAATCGAATCGAATTGCAAGCTTGTGAATCGAAATCGAATCGAATTGTGAAATTTGTGTCAATAACCAGGCCTACGTAAAATAGTTCATATTCCATCATAAATCCAGTAATATACAGCTGTGAGAGTAGAAGCAGAAAAAAACGACTCGTTTCCTCTGTTTTCTTTCAGATTGCTTCTTCTCCGCCACTGCTTTCTTCTTGCTCATTGATTTCCGCCTCCACCTTCTCTCTCTTCATCCGTCTAACCCTTCTGAGATTTGTGTGTTTATAGCTGTTTTGTACCACTTGACTTTACACGTTTGAGTTTTAAGGTTGAAAACGGATCCAGCACCGCTTGCGTTTTATGATTTGTTGATTTCATGACCCTGAACGTGGAATCAATCAAGCGTCATTTTTAATTATCAGCACACGACCGCCATTTCCATTGCGACCCGGGAAAGATGACGGCGTTTTGAGGCTTGATATGAAGTCTGTTTTTCTAAACAGTCTGTTTAACACAACACCGTTTCATACGCCAGGCTCGCACTAATGGAGCTGTGAAGTGCCTCTCGCGTGCAGACACTTCCAGTGCAATGGTGTGTTTGAGTCTGTCTCTAATGAAGATGCATGTCAAAAAACATGGATGGAATCAAAAGACTCTCTTCCTTTTTGCATTTATTCATCCTCTGACTCTCTTTCGCTCCCAAACTTTGTACTTCAAAGAATGCTAATGGACGATGTGACCCAGATCTCTCTGTGTGTGTGTGTGTGTGTGTGTGTGTGTGTGTGTGTGAGACTAGATCTCTAGCCTGTGAGAATGAGTGTGTTTGGACTCATTATGTTCAGTGTTGGGTAAGTTACTCTAAAAAAATAATTAATTACTAGTTATTATTTACCTCTTCAACAGTGTAATTAGATTACTGTACTAATTACTCTCTCTAAAAAGTATTTAATTACTTTTAATTACTAATTACTTTCAAAATCCCATATCAATCTCAACCAGCTGAATAATACAAGGATAGACATGAATCTGTTTTAATTCTTTCAAATAAATACTATAAAATTGCATGAATTATCCTTAAACTGACCAAGGTGGAGAAGGTTATATTATAAAAACATACTTTTTAACATCAGACAATATATTTTGATGTTAAACCCACTATTGTTTTATGTCTGATCTCATTACATTTCACACTTTTTCATACATATTTTACAATAATTCATACGAGTGCGGTCGTACGATTTAGACACCTCATAAAATGCGTACGAATCGCTGTGAGATCGGATTGATCTATACACAGTATTTACCTCAATTACATCAGAAGTAACTGTAATTAAATTACTGATAAATGAAGAGTAACCCCCACATTTTCAAGGGAAAAGTAATTAAATTACAGTAACTGATTACTTAGTAATTAGTTACACCCAGCACTGCTTGTAAATTGCTGTCGGCGTTAAAAAAAATAACAAAAAAATAAAATAAAAAAGCTTTATAGTCAAAGTGCAATTGCATAAAGCTACCATTATCTGTAAGAAATGTAGGCTATAACACTATTAAAAACAATAGCATAATACAGATCTGTATGTTACAGAATGAAATTTGCCAAATAACCTTATTGGTCAGCTGGAAGACGGCTCATGCTGTTTCACAAAGTCATCATAAATAGGTTTGTTTATGTGTTATTGTGTTATTTTAGTGTTTCACTACAATAATTAAAGCAGTGTTTCTCTATTCAGCCACTATATTTGTGTTTGATCTGTGTGAATTACAGAAATATAAGACTTTGCTAGACCTACTTTTATTCTATATTTCTTTGCACGAAACTCTCAAGAAAGTGCCATTTAATGGTTTATTTAAAAAAAAAAAATCCCCGGACCCCCCTTGAGAGACTGCCCCACACATAATTAAAAAAAAATTATATATATATATATATATATATATGGCAAAGTCCTTTAAAAAAGGGATGCTGCTTCATGTCCATGTGGGTCCAATAGCCTAACCATTATTATAGCACAATTCTTTACACAACACCCAGGACTTCACTAATTTTCAGACCCTGGTTACGGCCTTGGATCCACCTCTCAGATTTAATCAAAAAATATCTTCATTTGTGTTCTGAAGATGAATGAAGGTCTTTCATTTTTGGGTGAACTAACACTTTAAATCCATTTGCGTGTCAAAAGCGAAATTGACACGCGTACGTACAAAACCAAAGTTCAGACTGGCTGCACATTCTCTGTTCTCGCGGCTGCGGCTCTCAACTTCCACGGACAATGTTTAATGTTTTATTTCAAGATTTTGCTTTAGTATAATTTTCGGGACAATATCTTGTTTTTTTTCACGTGACGTCACGCCACTGCGTTGCCATGGCGCGAAACGCAGATGGAGGACAGGAAGTGATTTTCTATATTTAGGAAGCACTATAACACACTCAAAATGCCTATGTTTTGCGTCGTTTACAGTTGCTCAAATCTATCAAAACCCGAGGTTTTTATATCGTGTGCCCAAAGTTGTTGTTCATAAGGGGGGAAAATACAAGAAATTGACAGAAAAACACAGGGAAAAATGCCTTTCAAACCTACGTCTGCGGTCGGGAGGAACCGAATGGGAAAATGCCTGTGTGTGTGCAGTGATCACTTCGTCAAATATGAGTTAATACGTTATTTATGTGGCTTATAATTACATTATTCAGTTGTTTAAAGCTGCAATGCCTAAGATTTAGATGCCGCTAGAGGGCGCTACATTCAAAACAACAACAATGGCTTTGCTTGATGACGTGGAGGAACGCGGAATGATGGGAACTGTTGTTTTCAACTTCAGTCAGACGGGAATCGAAAATTAGTTGTCATGGATGAGGTAAAGTTCGATTTCTATAAACGTTGCGTTTAATGACATGCTTGTTTTTCATTAAACTGAAATAACCGCGCAAGAAAAGTCAGGTTTAAAAGTAAATTAGTTATCACAGATGTTACTGTACGAGTCACTGGACGAAGCTATGGTGGAGAGGGTTTGAAGGGGCAGGTCTCTTGCAAGGATTTGACGTGGCTGGTCCTCCTTGGTAACTTTATAAAAATAAAAAATCAATTTAATGTACATTTGACACATCATTTCATGTCGTGTAAGTATTCAACCACAGCTACAGTTTCACAAAATTAACGCACACCGGACGAGAAGCTGCACCACACCACATAATTATTCGAACACATTATTATCTATAAATAAGTGTACACATACCGGCGGCGCCATTCGGCGTCTGTCTGCGGCGCCCAGCAACGCCTCAATCAGGACCGTGTTCAAAATCCTGCTGCGCCACAGAGCGCCATTTACACAGTTTTATTCAAAATTTTTATTATTTTTGTCTCAAACCGTTGCTAATGGATCCTGACTTTGCCGTATGCTGCAATATGCATTTAGTTTTGCAGTCATTTACAGAAATTAGCTGCTTGAATGACAATTGCTGATGTTATTATTAGATTTTTCAGGTGAGATTCGTGAACGGATGATCTGAGGTAAAGTTTTCAGAATGCAGACTCAGCAACGATTGTATTTAATTGTACAGTACAATAACATAGAACAGACATTATCTTCATTTTCTGTCATTAAACATAACAATATTGCTGGCCATGCACTGATGAGAAAGTGCGCGTCCGGTGTGCGATGCTGTTTTTGTTTTGTTTGTTTTATTGACATAATCATACATATTTAACATATTTAATCACATTCCCAGACTAAATGAAAAGAACAATTGTGCTCCATTCCATAACAAATGCGCGAAACAAGCTGTCGTTTGATAGACGCTAACGCACAACTACCGCATTTGTCCAGGACTACACGTAGTAAGAGCGGAAACCGAGGTAAGCGGATATGATGCGATTGACTGGCGACTCCCAGCTCACCCCTGCTCACACGCCCCGTTTCCTTGGTTAAAATCTCAATTTTCTCGCGATTTAAATATTGTTTGAAACATATGAAATATTGTGAGTTATCATCTTTACTAAATGTATAACACTGGCCTTGTGATTTTGGGATATTTTAATGCAAAAACCTTAGGTATTCCACCTTTAAATACACTTATGTGGCTGTTTGTGTAACGTACCAGTTTCCGAACTTTGTAAAGTCAAAGTATGTCTGTAAGACGAGTTAGTTGCTGATGGCAGGCAAATCTCTCAATTCAGTTGAACATCGGTCCTCTTCATAACGTAAGGATCACGTCCAACATATGTTTCGATTTTCTGCTTATATATTTCTCTTGTAATAGCGTCTAAAGTAGTACAGTACGGATTTTCCTCCATCTCGTCCATTGCGCTCTTCACTCCTTGCCCTCCATCTGCGTTCCGCGCGTCAACACAGTCACGTGACTGCAAACCACCTATTAAGGCTGGTTTGGGGATTCAGGACAATGGCTTAGATTTCGGGACGTCTGGTCACCCTAGTGTCCGGTTCCCAGTGACTCTCCATCCGCATCTGTAAACAAAGACTCTGGTTGTCCTTCAGCTAAGTTCCATCGTATCGTCCGCTTCATACTCAGCATATCTCTGTGTGGACACTATTTCACTGTCTGACTGCTGTTCCACTGTTGTGGATTTGTTTCTGTCACTCTTGAATCCTTCATCTAGTGCAGAGTTTATACAAGACCAGCTGATATAGCCTGGGAAGGTGTGTGTGTGTGTGTGTGTTTCAGCAGGCAGAATTGATGTGCTAGGTCAGTGTGTTGTGGTCGGGGTGTGGGCGATATGATGAATGTTTGTTTGCAGAGCTCAGACTCTCTGGACCTGAAGCCCAAACAATTACACTGCTATCTCAGAAAACACACACACACACACAGAAAATTCACAGAAAGTCATATCAATAGGACGCCCTTTAACTGTGTAGGTGTGTGTGTGTGACCGTTGGGCTCTGAGGCAGTGCTCTTTTCAGCAAGGTTACACACAGCTTTAGAAACTGTGCACATCCTGTTCTTTAACTGCTGGCATGACTGAAGAGACTCATGGGTAAATTCCTAAACGCTGCGTCCTATTCACACACACACACCCCGCAGTACGGCTTAACCGCTCAGTGTTTTCAGTTTGCAGAATATACACCATCTCTCAATCTAAATCTAGATTTTATTTTAGAAAGCACCGGAGGCGTTGATCAATGCTGATTTATGTTTGCGTGTTTTCTAGTGATCATTTGTAATGCATCAAATGATGATCAAATAAGCATTATAACTTTGTATATGGCATCAGGGATATGATTTCTCCATATTTATATAGATTGCCGTATTTTCCAACTTTAAGTATGAATTTAAGTTTAATGTTGGTAAGCATCCATGAATATTAGTGTGGTTAATTTACTTTTGTTCTGCAAAATAATAATTAAAATAATAATATTTGTATTGTTTTTTCTTTTCTTTTAATTATTATTATTAAATATGTTTTTATTTGACAGTAAAATAGTATTATTCCAATAATAATGTATGTATTTTTATAATTTGAATAATAAAATAAAAAACGATTATTTTTAATATTAGTGTTGTATAGTCATATTGAATTATTATTATTATTACATATTTTTTATTTGAAAATAAAATCGTATTATTGCGATAGTAATGTCTTTTGTTGGTTCATTTTTTTATGATTTCAATCATAAAATTTTTTATTATAATAATAATAATATTCACTCTTAGAAGAAATGGTTCTATTTAGAACCAGAAATGGTTCCATCCCCCGCTTCATATATGGAACTCCAAAATGGTTCTATATAGAACCATTTTTTGAGTAAAAGGTTTTATTGGCCAAGTATGGAACGCAGGGTTCTATATAGAACCCAGAGGAACCCTTTTTTTAAGAGTCTATAGAACCTTTTAGGGGTTCCAAATATGTAGCACATATAGAACCTTTTCTTCTAAGAGTGTTGAATTGTGTCCTTAGCTGCCATGCACAGTTGTAATATGCAATAATTATAATATGAAAGTAATAATAAGTATTCATTTTTATTATTATTATTAATACTATTATTGTTGTTAATAAATATTTGTTTGTTACTGTAACGGTCACCAGGTGGAGTGCCCTTGAGAGTCACCAGAGGGCACTCCACACCAGATGTTCATGTTTCCCTCACAACTACGTTTCCCAGAACTCACTGCCCGGACTCATCATCACTGATCACATCCACCTGTACCTCATTCACTGATTGCATTCACCTGTCTCATCATCCTGTTAGTCTGGCTATATATACCTTGTTCATTCAGTCACTCACCGCGAAGTCTTGTTTAAGTGTTACACTGCATTTCTGAGCGTTTTTCCGTGTTTGGTTTCTGGTTTTTGACTTTGGATTGTTTTTTTCTGTTACGAAACTGCTCTGAGAAGAGGGTTGAGATCCAAATGCAGCTTTATTTAAGATTAGTCGTACAGGCAGGGTCAAGAATTAGCAGACAGGACAATGGAGGATACACAGTGGGAATCCGGGAACCAGGCAGAGGTCAGGGCAGGCAGCAATAATCAAAATCCAAAAAACAATCCAAAGTCAAAAACCAGAAACCAAACACGGAAAAACGCTCAGAAATGCAGTGTAACACTTAAACAAGACTTCGCGGTGAGTGACTGAATGAACAAGGTATATATAGCCAGACTAACAGGATGATGAGACAGGTGAATGCAATCAGTGAATGAGGTACAGGTGGATGTGATCAGTGATGATGAGTCCGGGCAGTGAGTTCTGGGAAACGTAGTTGTGAGGGAAACATGAACATCTGGTGTGGAGTGCCCTCTGGTGACTCTCAAGGGCACTCCACCTGGTGACCGTTACAGTTACATCCTCAGTTGATCACATGCGCACAGCTCTGATTTCATGATGAACCTGATAAGATATACGATCTAGAGGCAAATTTCTTCTGAAATTTATGATTCGTTCGCAGTGTTTGAAGTACTTTTTGGTCTTTTAAATGCATGAGGCGACGCTGAAACCCAATGTTTGTGTCCTCTGAGCCGTAGAATAAAACAGTCCTGGAAGGAAAAAGTGAACGATTCCTTCCTCAATAACACATGGACTGTGGAGAATGGGACTGAGGATTATTCTGCTTAAAGAACATCTTTCTTCCATCCTCACATAATATAGAAGGTTATTTCAGCTTCTGTGAATGAAAAACTTCTAGAATCGGGTGTCCTTGTAAAGAGAGCCCTGAAAAGAAAATGACAAAATGGCGTCTCGTTCACTATGTGGTCTCTCTCTGTGAGAAGCAATAAAGCTTAAATCATTCGGAGGAGGAGGACACTTGCCCTCGGGGAATCTCAACTCTTTTATCTGCTTCATTCTGTCACATCGACCCGTCTTTAAAGGCCACACCACTGAAATCAACCTGATTCGGTTTCGCCCGAGTAATTTCTTCACGCTCTTCAGAGTAAACGGCAGAAGTCTTGAGTCTGAGATGAAACTATTGAGAGATGTTTCAGTGAACTAGAAGAATTGAGGGTCTTATACTGTTGAACGTCATGAGGGCCAAAGATCAGTGTAGATGTTCATCATCTGGGGGGTTGTCTCTCAAAGATCAATTTGATGCTCTTCTGGGCATATTATATCTTCATTAATTATTTACACAATCTTTTCATCAGCCTGAACAATAGCTGTGTTTCAAAGCTTCTGAGCTGCCTATTTAGACTGCAAAAACAGAATTGTGTGATATAACGTCAGAATTGCGTGATATAGTCAGAATTGTGTGATATAAAGTCAGAATTGTGTGTTATAAAGTCAGAATTGTGTTATAAAGTCAGAATTGTGTGTTATAAAGTTAGAATTTGTGGTTATAAAGTCAGAATTGTGTGTTATAAAGTCAGAATTGCTTGATATAAAGTCAGAATTGTGTGTTATAAAGTCAGAATTGCGTGTTATAAAAGTCATAATTGTGTGATATAAAGTCATAATTGGGTTATATAAAGTCAGAATTGTGTTTTTAAGTCAGAATTGCGTGATATAAAGTCATAATTGCGTGATAAAGTCATAATTGTGTGATATAAGTCATAATTGCGTGATCTAAAGTCAGAATTGTGTTATAAAGTCAGATTTGCGTTATGTAAAGTTATAATTGTGTGATATAAAGTCAGAATTGTGTGTTATTATAAAGTCAGAATTGCGTGATATAAAGTCAGAATTGTGTGATATAAAGTCAGAATTATCTTTTAAAATGTTATTCTGTGGTGGTAAAAAGCTTCCCCAGTGACCATCATTCTTTTGAATGGCATTATATAGTTCTATTAAATGAATTATTATTCATTCACATGAGGTTCTGCTTAAATATGCGTCTGTCACATCAGGATATTGGAGCAGAGCTATTTTTTTCAGAGTGAAATTGTGCAGTCATACTTAATGAAATCATCTCTAAAACGGATGGTTTTTGTTCCTGACATTCGCCCGGGGGAAACAGGAGTTAATATCGGATAATTAAAATGATGCCGGAAGAGTGCATGTTTCATAGTGAGAGGAAATACGCTGACAAAGAGAAAACGAAGCAAAGATTTGAAGATCTCTGCGGTCCTCAGGGGAGACGGCCTGTCGAGGGGTCGTTAGCGCTAAGGTGAAACCAGCAGACCCAGTGTGTTGTGATTGGCCAGCAGACCCAGTGTGTTGTGATTGGCCAGCAGACCCAGTGTGTTGTGATTGGCTGAACACCTCGAGCGTGTGTCAGAAATGTAATGCCTTGGAAGTTGAAGCTCACGATTATGATAAGAAGCTTCTAAACCGTTTGTAAAAACACAATTAATAATAATGTCGTTGGTTTTAGTATCAGTTTGAGTCGAGGCATTTTAGTCAGTTCTGGATCAGTGTTCTCTGCACTCTCAGAAAAAAGGTACAAAAGCTGTCACTGGGGCTGTACCTTTTCAAAAGGTACACTTTTGTACCCAAAGGCTGCATATTGGTACCTTAGTGGTACATATTAGCACCTAAAATGTACATATTAGCACCTAAAATGTACATATTACCACCTAAAATGTACATATTAGGACCTATAATGTACATATTACCACCTAAAATGGACATATTAGCACCTAAAATGTACATATTAGCTCATGAAATGGACATATTAGCACCTAAAATGTACACATTATGACCTATAATGTACATATTAGCACCTAAAATGTACATATTAGCACTTAAAATGTACATATTAACACCTAAAATTTACATATTAGGGCCTAAATGTACATATTAGCTCCAGAAATGGACATAGTAGCACCTAAAATGTACATATTAACACTTAAAATGTACATACACTCTCAGAAAAAAAGGTACAAAAGCCGTCACTGGGGCTGTACCTTTTCAAAAGGGAAAACTTTTGTCCATTTTAGGTGCTAATATGTACATTTTAGGTGCTAATATAGACATTTAAGTGCTAATATGTACATTTTATGTGCTAATATGGACCTTTTAGGTGCTAATATGTATATTTTAGGTGCTAATATGTACCATTAAGGTACCAATATGCACCCTTTAGGTACTTTTGAAAAGGTACAGCTCCAGTGGCAGCTTTTGTACCTTTTTTTACTGAGAGTGTATTAGTACTTTAAATGTACATATTACTACCTAAAATGTACATATTAGCACCTAAAATGGACAAAAGTTTACCTTTTGAAAAGGTACAGCCCCAGTGACAGCTTTTGTACCTTTTTTTCTGAGAGTGTGTTAGATGGAGTAAATCTAATATGCGTCTTTCTTTTTTGGCGGGTGGTGAAATATCTCTTTAATGTTGGTTTAATGAGTGCTTTTATTATTATTATTTCCCAGTGAGGGAACGCAAGAGTTATTTCGAGGTAAATCTGTCTGAAAGGGAGTGTGTGTCTGCACAGCATCTGCACACAACACCACTCCTCTGTCCATTCACTGTACGTTTATTTCAGGCCAGACTATAGTCTGACAGGCTGTGAAGTAACACAAGCTATTCTAACTCACTCTCTTCGGGTTTGCAGAAATAAATGCACCACTTTTAGCCGTTTTATCCACGTTGGGCTGGACCGTTTGCGCTCATTGTTGCTAGTTATCGTCCTAGCCTCGGGTTGCAAAGGCAGAATCAGTGACAAATCGGCTGTTCAGATCGAGGTTACACACACCTTGAGGAATAACGCAAGATAACATTGATGAGAGAGTTATAGTGAGGCATTTCATGCAGGAGAACTCGTGAATTTGCATTCAGAGAAGCAGATGAGCAGCTGTTCACTGGATATTTTCTCTGTAAAACCCAGGAAAAAACTCAACCATCCCATGTTCAAAGTCACTTAAATCATCTTTCTTCATCATTTCTTGCCTGAATGCATTGAGTTGCTGCCGTGTGATTGGCTAAATAGATGCATTAATGAGCAAGTGGCCAGTAAATTATAAGGATCTGCTAAATGAATAAATGCAAAGGTTTTTAAAGGAAACTGGGATCAGTCTTACTCATGCATGTTATATAAAGCCGAGTATTTTTAGACTATCTTGTCATTTAGCCTGGAAACACACTGTAGGCATAAACACAACACTGACCCTTACAGTTTTGTTGACCAGAACATCTGATGCAAACTTTTCACTAGTGGGACATTTAATCCCTGATAAAGATATGGATGTTAGTAGGCGGTTCAACTGGACCGCAATATCCAGTTTATTTATCTCTAGGCTATTAAACGCTGATTTTGTCATTTCAGATTACTTGAAAAATGAGAATATGCTGCAAAAGTTCATTTATTTCAGTAATTCAACTTAAAATGTGAAACTAATATATTATATAGACTCATTACATGCAAAGTTAGATATTTAAGAGATAATTTGTTATGATTTTGATGATTTTATGAAAACCCCAAATTCTATTTATGAAAAGGTTTTCATATCTGTAAGCCATAATCATCAAAATCATAACAAATTATGTCTTAAATATCTCACTTTGCATGTAATGAGTCTATATTAGTTTCACCTTTTAAGTTGAATTACTCAAATAAACGAACTTTTGCGTGATATTCAATTTTTTTTCGAGTTTCACCTGAATATTAGGCATTTCTTCTTTTCTAGTTAGCCTATGGTAACACTTTACAATAAGGTTCATTGGTTAATATTAGTTGACTATTTAACATGAACTAAGAATGAATAATACTTTTCAGCTTTAGTTATTAATCCCAACATTTACTAATACATTATTAAAATCAAAGGTTGTGTTAACATTAGTTAATGCACCGTGAACTAACAAAGATACATAAATACTGTAACAAACGTATAGTTAATACATTAACTAATGAACCTTATTGTAAAGTGTTACTGCCTATATATTATTAATCTACAGTAGTTAGTAATACTATTGAAAATGCTATTTCATGCTCAACATTGTTTTGATTTGTTGGCCAAGCGTTCTCGAACTGTAAAAGTTAAATCGCTCTGCAATTCTCCAGGTATGACAGGAAAACGCTGAGACTTGCACAGTATCTTGTGCTTTACGGGCAGTAATGTCGACACTCGCTACATTATGCACTTAATTGCTGTTTTCTTTTACTCAGAATAAGCATTTTTTTGTTTTGTTTTGTTGAACTGAGCAAAAGATGTCAGCACAAATTACAATGAGGTAGACACAAAACCATATCCAGCAGTTTGTAATTACACAAGAGAGAGAGAGGTTCAAAAATCCTTTAATTTTTACATTTCAAAAATCATACATTCATATATTAACTCTAAAAATAAAACATGTACAAACCCACAGATATTAAAATAATAATAATTAAAAATTCAGAACCATCACATCATCATAAATAGTACATAAAACATCATTAATACACCATATCTCAATAAAACTCAACATCATTTACAATAAGAGAGAGAGAGAGTATATCTAGTCAGAATTACATTATGTAAGAAAACATCTGTGCTTTACCAATCAACGATTGGCTCTTTTATTCAGAAGGCGGGACTTATTCCACCATATTTTATGAGAAAAATCCAATATGCTTAAAATATTGCACTTCTCCTATTCATATTAATATGAGTGCAGCATCTTTGCATATGTAAAGTGTCTGAACTTACCAAACATTTGCATATATAAACAGTATTCAAATATAAATAGCACACATAATACTGTATGTCCCAACAACTTAACCAATATCACTGAAATTTGACGAGGAATCGGATTGTATGGACGTTTTATTTGTGGCTATTTTGAATAAAGTGCTTATTTTATAGAAGCTTTATAGCATGCATTGTGTCTCAAGCTCCTTTTTAACTTATTTTTATCGAGATGATGGGCACTTAAATATCATTTAGGAAGAGAGAAGTGCCTAAATCAGCACAGTGTGCAGCTTCATCGTGTAATTTCACGTGTCATGAGACACAGTGAGTGTAAAGGGAAGAATTCAGAGACGTATAAGCATTCAAGTCGCAGAGATTGAGTGTGTAATGAATTCAGTGATGATGCCTCCTGCTGTTCCTCCACCTGTTCAGCTCCACGGCGCTCGTGACTTTACCCACAATCCACGGCGTGCAGAACCACAAGCATCTGTAATCGAGAGCGTTTAGACACGGCTCGGCCTGTGAGATTACACTATACTTAGATGATTCATAAATCATGTTTTACATTAGCTTAACTCATCGAAATAAGCATTTTATACAAGATTTAACTCATTTTTAATTTAAGTTTAAATAATGGCTGTACTTTAAAAACGTAAGAAAAAACTTAATCAAAACAAGTATATGCATACAGTATTATATCATTTCAGCTCTGAGAGGCCAAATCTTTTCAAAGCTTTTTCCAGGTAATTCATGTTTATACTGATTTGCACATGCAGGTGAAACTGGAAAAATGAGAATATGCATGGTGCAAGTAAGTTCAGTAATTCAACTTAAAAGGTCAAACTGATATATACATGCAAAGTGAGATATTTCAAGCCTTTATTTGTTATAATTTTGATGATTATGGCTTACAGATATGAAAACCTTTTCACAATATTTGGGGTTTTCATAGCTGTAAGCCATAATCATCAAAATTATAACAAATAAAGGCTTGAAATATCTCACTTTGCATGTAACGAGTCTATATAATATATTAGTTTCGCCTTAAACTTACTTGCACGATATTCTAATTTTTCACCTGTAATTTATAGCATAACCCGCATTAATATATTTATGTTTGTACACTGTAAAAAAATATTGTTGGTTTAACTTAAAAAAGTCAGTAACCTGGTTGCCTTAAAATTTTAAGTTGATTGAACTGGAAAAAGTGAGTTAATACAATGAAGGAGATTAATTTAACCATCAGAAACTCAAAATTATATGTTATCTGAACTAAATAAATTATTTAAGTTGATTTGACAAAAGAAAAAATGTTGTGATTACTACACTGTATAAAAATATTGTTGGTTTAACTTAAAAAAGTAAGTAACCTGGCTGTCTTAAAATGTTAAGTTGATTGAACTAGAAAAAGTGAGTCAATACAATGAAGGAGATTAATTCAACTAGATAAATTATTATAAAGTTGATTTGACAAAAGAAAATATGTTGTGATAACAAATCTTGAAAATATTTTTTACAGTGATTTGAATTTGCATAATTTTGATGGACTGTTGATGTGAATTATCATGCTTTTTAGTAAAATAGAAATGATCATCCTAATTTTCAGATTGTTACATAAATTGTGCACGTGTTTTTAATATAAAAATATTGGTATCTACTGTAAATAATCAAAAGATTATCGAAATAAATGAGCTATAGTTAATAGTGAGAATCAGACCCTTTTTATTTGTAAATAATGAAAGACATAATCAAAAGCTGGGCTGATTCTCGTGTTGTTATATGACACACAGATGAATTGAAACCCGTCTGCAGCGAGCAGTGAAGGATCCTGGGAGAGTCTGCGGTGAAGTACGAGACCATTAGTCGCTCAGGTTCTGGGATCTCCTCCAGACGAGAGTGTGATTCACTCAAACCATGTGCTGTATATTCAGAAAGCAGGAAGACATGACTGGCGGGATGTTCATGTGACAATGGACTCATCTGAAATATGACGTCCCTTTGAGTCGTAGTGTGTGTTCAACTCTTGGTTTATGTGTGCATGCAGTTTCAGTGTGAGTCCTGTGCATCACAAGTGTGTGAAAGCTTGTGTATCTTGTGTCATCATGAACAGTGAAGATAAAAAGTGGCGTCCTATTAGTTTATAGTTTCTGTGAGGGATGAACGCGGCAGTGTTCGGTGATTAGTAGAAACAGCTTGTGTCCTCCTTGATTTACTGGCACTTTTTGCATTGATTATACAATACTGTTCAGATGTTTGGGGCCGGTCAGATTTTTAAATATCTTTGAACCGTGGCTGAATTTATTTGATCAAAAATACAGTAAAAACTGTAATATTGTGAAATATTTTTACAATTTACAACATCTGTTTTCTATGTGAATATATAGTTAAGTGTAATTTATTCCTGTGATCAAAGCTGAATTTATCATCATTACAACAGTCTTTAGTGTCAGAAATCAATATGATTATTAGCAATTGTTTAAATATGGTATAGGGGGGTAGGAGTACATAAGTTTTACTTCTTTCTACTCCTTTTTGCACATGTAAATAGAGGGTTGTTTTTGTTTTTGTTTTTTTGTTTGTTTTTGTTTTGTTTCTTTTAATTGATATTCCTTGTTTCATTGATTAATATCTGTATTTTTATTTATTATTTACATGTTCAAAATAAAGTTCTCAAATCAAGCAATGTTGAAAACAGTTCATGTTTTTTTGGGAAACCGTGATGCATTTTATTTTTCAGGATTCTTTGATCAATAAAATGTTCAAAAGTAAACATTTATTTGAAATAGAAACATTTTGCAACACGATTGATCAATTTAATGCATCCTTGCTGAATAAAAGTATTAATTTCTTTAAAAAAAAGAATACACTTGCGAGTTATTCTGTCCAACCGTTCAAAAACATATGAAATATAATCTCCCTTTACCACGTGTGATAATCCCCGAGCTCGTCTGACTGTCGCTGTGTTTGAGTTTTAATATTCTTTATTTGTTTTTTAGCAGATGATCCTCATACACAAACAAATGCAAACAAATAAAACACGTCCTAACAAATATGCATTTGACAATTGAAAAAAAAAACCCTTTTTTTTACTAACTACTGTGTGTGTGTTTGTGTCAGAGTGCCGTGGCCATGTACGATGGGGCGAGGGTTCCCTCCCCTGAGGACGCCACCAACGGGGTCCCGCTCCAGCCTGAGACCCCCGCCACCACACGACCCAAAGCCAGCGAGGAGCCCGAGGAAGAGGAGGGTGTGCCTGAACCCGTCCTGGTGAAGAAGGCTCACCGGGAGATTCTGGACCACGAGAGGAAGAGGAGGGTGGAGCTGAAATGCATGGAGCTGCAAGAAATGATGGAGGAGCAGGGGTGAGTGAGGGCATCATACATGTGTGTGTGTGTCATGAATAATGTTTTTACGTGACAATTCTGACTTTATATCACACAATTATGACTTCATAACACACAATTATTACTTTATATCACATTATTATGACTTTATATCACACAATTATGACTTTATGACTTTATATCACACAATTATGACTTCATAACACACAATCATTACTTTATATCACATTATTATGACTTTATATCACACAATTATGACTTTAAATCACACAATTATGATTTATAACACAATTATGATTATATCACACAATTAATACTTTTTATCACACAATTCTGACTTTATATCACACAATTATGACTTTATATCACACAATTATGACTTTATGACTTTATATCACACAATTATGATTTTACAACACAATTATGACTATATCACACAATTATGACTTTATATCACACAATTATGATTTTATAACACAATTATGACTATATCACACAATTATGACTTTATATCACACAATTATGACTTTAAATCACACAATTATGACTTTATATCACACAATTATGACTTTATGACTTTATATCACACAATTATGATTTTATAACACAATTATGACTATATCACACAACTATGATTGTATATCACACAATTATGACTTTATATCACACAATTATGACTTCATAACACACAATTATTACTTTATATCACATTATTATGACTTTATATCACACAATTATGACTTTATGACTTTATATCACACAATTATGACTTCATAACACACAATTATTACTTTATATCACATTAATATGACTTTATATCACAGAATTATGACTTTAAATCACACAATTATGATTTTATAACACAATTATGATTATATCACACAATTAATACTTTTT
This sequence comes from Pimephales promelas, assembly GCF_016745375.1. The sequence goes on along the minus strand of NW_024121976.1, from coordinate 1,033,112 downwards.
ATCACACAATTCTGACTTTATATCACGCAATTATGACTTTATATCACACAATTATGACTTTATATCACACAATTATGACTTTATGACTTTATATCACACAATTATGATTTTATAACACAATTATGACTATATCACACAATTATGACGTTATGACTTTATATCACACAATTATGATTTTATAACACAATTATGACTATATCACACAATTATGACTTTACATCACACAATTATGACTTTATGACTTTATATCACACAATTATGATTTTTAACACAATTATGACTTTATATCACACAATTCTGACTTTATATCACACAATTCTGACTTTATATCACACAATTCTGACTTTATATCACACAATTATGACTTTATATAATGCAATTCTGACTTTATATCACACAATTCTGACTTTATATAACGCAATTATGACTTTATATCACACAATTATGACTTTATATCACACAATTCTGACTTTATATCACGCAATTATGACTTTATATCACACAATTCTGACTTTATATCACACAATTCTGACTTTATATCACACAATTCTGACTTTATATTACACAATTATGACTTTATATCACACAATTCTGACTTTATATCACACAATTATGACTTTATATCACACAATTCTGACTTTATAACACAATTATGACTTTATATCACACAATTCTGACTTTATATCACACAATTATGACTTTATATCACACAATTCTGACTTTATATCACACAATTATGACTTTATATCACAACAATTATGACTTTATATCACACAATTCTGACTTTATATCACACAATTCTGACTTTATATCACACAATTATGACTTTATATCACACAATTCTGACTTTATATCACACAATTCTGACTTTATATCACACAATTATGACTTTATATCACACAATTCTGACTTTATATCACACAATTCTGACTTTATATCACACAATTAATACTTTTTATCACACAATTATGACTTTACATCACACAATTCTGACTTTATATCACACAATTCTGACTTTATATCACACAATTATGACTTTATATCACACAATTCTGACTTTATATCACACAATTCTGACTTTATATCACACAATTCTGACTTTATATCACACAATTCTGACTTTATATCACACAATTCTGACTTTATATCACACAATTAATACTTTTTATCACACAATTCTGACTTTATATCACGCAATTATGACTTTATATCACACAATTATGACTTTATATCACACAATTATGACTTTATATCACACAATTATGACTTTATATCACACAATTATGACTATATCACACAATTATGACTTTATATCACACAATTATGATTTTATAACACAATTATGACTATATCACACAATTATGACTTTATATCACACAATTATGACTTTAAATCACACAATTATGACTTTATATCACACAATTATGACTTTATGACTTTATATCACACAATTATGATTTTATAACACAATTATGACTATATCACACAACTATGATTGTATATCACACAATTATGACTTTATATCACACAATTATGACTTCATAACACACAATTATTACTTTATATCACATTATTATGACTTTATATCACACAATTATGACTTTATGACTTTATATCACACAATTATGACTTCATAACACACAATTATTACTTTATATCACATTATTCTGACTTTATATCACACAATTATGACTTTATGACTTTATATCACACAATTATGACTTCATAACACACAATTATTACTTTATATCACATTAATATGACTTTATATCACAGAATTATGACTTTAAATCACACAATTATGATTTTATAACACAATTATGATTATATCACACAATTAATACTTTTTATCACACAATTCTGACTTTATATCACGCAATTATGACTTTATATCACACAATTATGACTTTATATCACACAATTATGACTTTATGACTTTATATCACACAATTATGATTTTATAACACAATTATGACTATATCACACAATTATGACTTTATGACTTTATATCACACAATTATGATTTTATAACACAATTATGACTATATCACACAATTATGACTTTACATCACACAATTATGACTTTATGACTTTATATCACACAATTATGATTTTATAACACAATTATGACTATATCACACAATTATGACTTTATATCACACAATTATGACTTTATATCACACAATTATGACTATATCACACAATTATGACTTTATATCACACAATTATGACTTTATATCACACAATTCTGACTTTATATCACACAATTATGACTTTACATCACACAATTCTGACTTTATATCACACAATTCTGACTTTATATCACACAATTCTGACTTTATATCACACAATTCTGACTTTATATCACACAATTCTGACTTTATATCACACAATTATGACTTTATATCACACAATTATGACTATATCACACAATTATGACTTTATATCACACAATTATGACTTTACATCACACAATTCTGACTTTATATCACACAATTATGACTTTATATCACACAATTATGACTTTACATCACACAATTCTGACTTTATATCACACAATTCTGACTTTATATCACACAATTCTGACTTTATATCACACAATTCTGACTTTATATCACACAATTCTGACTTTATATCACACAATTATGACTTTATATCACACAATTCTGACTTTATATCACACAATTCTGACTTTATATCACAAAATTATGACTTTATATCACACAATTATGACTTTACATCACACAATTCTGACTTTACATCACACAATTCTGACTTTATATCACACAATTCTGACTTTATATCACACAATTCTGACTTTATATCACACAATTCTGACTTTACATCACACAATTCTGACTTTATATCACACAATTCTGACTTTACATCACACAATTCTGACTTTATATCACACAATTCTGACTTTATATCACAAAATTATGACTTTATATCACACAATTCTGACTTTATATCACAAAATTATGACTTTATATCACACAATTCTGACTTATATCACACAATTCTGACTTTATATCACACAATTATGACTTTACATCACACAATTCTGACTTTATATCACACAATTCTGACTTTATATCACACAATTATGACTTTATATCACACAATTATGACTTTATATCACACAATTATGACTTTATATCACACAATTATGACTTTACATCACACAATTATGACTTTATATCACACAATTATGACTTTATATCACACAATTATGACTTTATAACACACAGTTCTGACTTTATATCACACAATTATGACTTTATATCACACAAATATGATTGTATATCACACACTTATGACTTTATATCACACAATTCTGACTTTATATCACACAATTATAACTTTATATCACACAATTATGACTTTACATCACACAATTATGACTTTATATCACACAATTCTGACTTTATATCACAAAATTATGACTTTATATCACACAATTATGACTTTACATCACACAATTCTGACTTTACATCACACAATTCTGACTTTATATCACACAATTCTGACTTTATATCACACAATTCTGACTTTATATCACACAATTCTGACTTTACATCACACAATTCTGACTTTATATCACACAATTCTGACTTTACATCACACAATTCTGACTTTATATCACACAATTCTGACTTTATATCACAAAATTATGACTTTATATCACACAATTCTGACTTTATATCACAAAATTATGACTTTATATCACACAATTCTGACTTTATATCACACAATTCTGACTTTATATCACACAATTATGACTTTACATCACACAATTCTGACTTTATATCACACAATTCTGACTTTATATCACACAATTATGACTTTATATCACACAATTATGACTTTATATCACACAATTATGACTTTATATCACACAATTATGACTTTACATCACACAATTATGACTTTATATCACACAATTATGACTTTATATCACACAATTCTGACTTTATAACACACAGTTCTGACTTTATATCACACAATTATGACTTTATATCACACAATTATGACTTTACATCACAATTATGACTATATCACACAATTATGACTTTATATCATACAATTATGACTTTATATCACACAACTATGATTGTATATCACACAATTCTGACTTTATATCACACAACTATGATTGTATATCACACAATTCTGACTTTATTTCACACAATTATGACTTTATATCACACAATTCTGAGAAAAGAAGTCAGAATTGCGAGATGTAAAATGCTTCCACACAGGACCCCTCATGTTAGTCTACTCAAAATACTGCATTTTGACAAACTTTGAACTCCTTTGTAGTGAAAAATGACAGTTTTATGATGATTTGAACTATTCAAATTCAAATAGCATTTGTGAGTCCTGTTTGCTACATCACATCAACTCCTCATATTCAGCAAAGGTCTCGAGTGAACCTGCTGTATTTGTAGGATTTGTAGCATGCCTGTCCTCTCTGTAATCCTCTGTGCCGCGTCTGACGGGACACAGAAGCAGGTCTGAGTGTGTGTGTGATTAAACAGCAGCTGTGTGACCTTGAGGCAGAGTGAATGACGGTGATAAAGCGCACAAACACGCCTCAGGGGAACCGCTTCAGCGCACAAAAGATGATGAAAGATTCGCTTCAGTTCGGGATTAGAAATCTGCTAACATGCTTAAATGCTTAGTGAACGAGATGCTGAGTAGGCCTGAACCCATCAAACACACACATCAGAGAGACAGGAGAGTGTGTTTGGTTTATCAGCAGTTTTGCTTTGCATTCGACGGATAAAACGGATGGTTTCAGTCCTGTCATCTGATTGGTTAATCCAGAGTTTCTGAGAGAGATCAACCATTAACCTTGGTTTACACGACAGCGCTCGGCTCACGGCGATCTGTCAGTTTGATACAGAATTTAAAGTGTGAAGGAAATGTGTCCTTCATGTTGTTGTGTGTCGAAGGGATAACTGACCCAGAAATGAACATGTCTTAACTCGCTTTCATGTCCTTCTGTCGTCTGTGACACAGAAAAGGAGATATTCTGTCAAATGTTTCAGGGTTTGGTTCCCAACATTCTTCAAAATAGATTCTTTTGTGTTGGAAGAAAGAAAGTCATGTCCGTTTGGAACAGTATTGTTTATTAACTGTTATATTATTTATCGATGCATTGAATTTGCTTTTATTGTTATATGTTCGGTTTTACTGTAAAGTTTAGCCATTTTGTTATGGGTTTTTGATATTGTTTGAACTATTTTTAATTCGTTTGAGTTTTTAAAATAAATTTTAACCAAAGTTTAAGTTTTTCATTATATGTTTATATTTCATTTTATTTCAGCTATATTTCTATAAAGAAACACATTTTTAATAGTTTTAGTATGTTGACAATAACAACATTGGTTTGGAATGACATGAAGGTGAGTAAGTGAATAGAATAGAATAGAATAGAATAGAATAAAATAGAATAGAATAGAACACAACCAGCGGGCCCTTTTCACAATAACAACTGTGGTTTGGAATGACATGAAGGTGAGTAAGTAAATAGAATAGAATAGAATAGAATAGAATAGAATAGAATAGAATAGAATAGAACCAGTAGGCCCTTTTCACAATAACAACTGTGGTTTGGAATGACATGAAGGTGAGTAAGTAAATAGAATAGAATAGAATAGAATAGAATAGAATAGAATAGAACCAGTAGGCCCTTTTCACAATAACAACTGTGGTTTGGAATGACATGAAGGTGAGTAAGTGAATAGAATAGAATAGAATAGAATAGAATAAAATAGAATAGAATAGAACACAACCAGCGGGCCCTTTTCACAATAACAACTGTGGTTTGGAATGACATGAAGGTGAGTAAGTAAATAGAATAGAATAGAATAGAATAGAATAGAATAGAATAGAATAGAATAGAATAGAACCAGTAGGCCCTTTTCACAATAACAACTGTGGTTTGGAATGACATGAAGGCGAGCAAATTAATAGAAGAGAAGAGAATTTAATAGAATAGAATAGAATTGAACAGAACAGAACAGAACACAACCAGCGGGCCCTTTTCACAAAAAACAACTGTGGTTTGGAATGACATGAAGGTGAGTAAGTGAATAGAATAGAATAGAATAGAATATAATAGAATAGAATAGAATAGAATAGAACCAGTAGGCTCTTTTCTCAATAACAACTGTGGTTTGGAATGACATGAAGGTGAGCAAATTAATAGAATAGAAGAGAATTTAATTGAATTAAATAGAATAGAATGGAACAGAACAGAACCAGTGGGCCAATAGAATAGAATAAAATAGAACACAACAGAACAGAACACAACACAACACAACCAACGGGCCCTTTTCACAAAAAACAACTGTGGTTTGGAATGACATGAAGGTGAGTAAGTGAATAGAATAGAATAGAATAGAATAGAATAGAATAGAATAGAACCAGTAGGCTCTTTTCTCAATAACAACTGTGGTTTGGAATGACATGAAGGTGAGCAAATTAATAGAATAGAAGAGAATTTAATTGAATTAAATAGAATAGAATTGAACAGAACAGAACCAGTGGGCCAATAGAATAGAATAAAATAGAACACAACAGAACAGAACACAACACAACACAACCAACGGGCCCTTTTCGCAAAAAACAACTGTGGTTTGGAATGACATGAAGGTGAGTAAGTAAATAGAATAGAATAGAATAGAATAGAATAGAATAGAACCAGTAGGCCTTTTTCACAATAACAACTGTGGTTTGGAATGACATGAAGGCGAGCAAATTAATAGAAGAGAAGAGAATTTAATAGACTAGAATAGAATTGAACAGAACAGAACCTGTGGGCCAATAGAATAGAATAAAATAGAACCGAACAGAACAGAACAGAACACAACCAGCGGGCTCTTTTCGCAAAAAACAACTGTGGTTTGGAATGACATGAAGGTGAGTAAGTGAATAGAATAGAATAGAATAGAATAGAACAGAACAGAACCAGTAGGCTCTTTTCTCAATAACAACTGTGGTTTGGAATGACATGAAGGTGAGTAAGTGAATAGAATAGAATAGAATAGAATAGAACAGAACAGAACCAGTGGGCCCTTTTCACAATAACAACTGTGGTTTGGAATGACATGAAGGCGAGCAAATTAATAGAATTGAATTGAATAGAACAGAACAGAACACAACCAGTACACCCTTTTCACAAAAACAACTGTGGTTTGGAATGACATGAGGGCGAGCAAATGAACAGAATTGCATAGAATTGAAAAGAAAGAAGTGGGCCCCTTTCAGATATGATGATGACGTATTTACACAGTTAAATCTTTTCAAAGTGTTTAATATTGTCATGCTATATATTGTTATATTACCTTAAATGAGAATAAACAAATTAACACTTGATGGTATTTCTAATACTACGGCTGAGGGAGTAATCTTTCTCTCTTCTGTTCTGACCAACGTAATCAATCTCTCTCTATATGTTTTCTCTCTTCTGGAAAGTCGTGGAAACTCTATCACTGATTTATTTGATATTGTTTTTTTAGCTATTGGAGCAAATGAAAATACAAAAATTGCTGTCGTCTTCCGTTCACTTCCACAACTATGACGACTTCCGCTTTCCGAAAACCCCGGAAATGTGAAAAGGTTTAATGGTTATGAAAAACTAAATTCCGATCTGTGCAATATTGTCCCTTTAGAAGTGAAGTATATAAATTCTGCTCCACTAGCGCCATCCAGTGGAATTACCGAAACAATGACCAGCGTCAGGCCGTATGAAGTGTGTTCAGTCTCTCATTAGTGGAAACACACTGATCCTTGTTAACCGCTCTGAGTGATAGTTACTAGAGTAGATTGATGATGGTTTTGTGAAGCCGGATGTTGGAGATGGAGGATGGTGGTGGATCAGCCATCTGGCAGCACACACACACACACACACACACACACATCGTGAGTAATTGTCCTGTGCTTTAGGAGATGTTGGCTCTCCATATGTTCCTCCCAGTGTGTCGCAGCAGACGGTGTGAAATCAGATCTGGGGTTCTTGTGTTAAACACACATCCAAGAAGACTCCTAATGTCAAAGCAGAGGCGCTTTATAAAGCCAAATATAAACATTCACCCTCAAGTCCAGTGACTTCCAATGAGATATTGAAGAAAAATCAATTTTTTTCAAGAATCATAACTGTAGCTAATATGACTTGTGCACTATATACATTATTTGCTGAAAAACATCTTCTTTATTCTCATTTTCATTCGTGCAAATTAAAACATGACTTGATGTGTGTCTTGTGATCAAGTTTAAATCAAACATATAGAAAGAAAAATACAGAAATGCAAATCTAAAATATTTCCCCAAATATATTTTAATGTCATTGTTCAAACATAGGCGTTTTCTTAGAATATAATAACAATCAAATATAATTTTAGATAAAAAAAAAAAAAATATTAGACCTTTATCACCAACAAATGAGGAACACATTAACATCACATCCACTTCTACACAATTAACAGCAATCTTAACGTCTCACTCTATTAGTGTTGTATTAAAAAGCATTTACAGTTTTTTTCCAATTGCCAACACACAATTTTGCAAACTAGTCTGGTTTTATCAAAATGCTTAACACAATTCACAAAACCACAAAATACCTCATATATCCTGCAACCGAAACTACACACAGCATTATCAAAATCAAACTTTTGCATGAACTGGCACACACAGATTTGTGCCTAAACAACGACACACTGTTTTATAATGAAAAGCACTCCTATCTTTAGTATGCTTTGCCATAATACTAAAATATGCATCAGATTGTTCACATGCACAGAAATATTTGCAGACACACACATGCTGTTGAAACTTGTATTTTTTCACTACAGTAAACAAGTCAGTGCAACAGCAGAAACATTTACATGGGACTGAAAAAAAATTCTAAAATATAAAAATAAAATATATTACAGTAAAAAATATTTTTTTTATAGTTTTATAGTTTTTATAGTGCTTACATCCTGATTGAAGTGTTATTAATTAACCATTGAGGTGTTTGGCCAGACGGCACATGTAATTGTCACGGGGTATGGTGCAGGAGAACAGGAGTGCAGACGGAAGGAATAGGAGGAGTCCAGGTTCACACGGAAGGTAACATTTATTTCAGGATACAGGCAAGGATTCAGGTAACACGGGGTAACATTTGACATCGACCGACAATCATAGAGTAACACAAAGGGAACTAAATACACAGACTAATCAAACATAATGGGGTGAGAACAGGTGAAACAGATGATGATGACGAGGAACAGGTGGCTGATGAGGGAGTGAACACGGGATAGGGTGACGAGAGGATCCTGGGAAGTGTAGTGCTGAAGACAAGACAGACTGGTGCAGACGTAGGACTGTGACAGAACTCCCCCCTCCCGGGAGGCGTGACCTCACGCCGCGGAACAGAGGAAGGAGGGGGGACGAACTGGGGCCTGAGAGGGGCGTGGCCAGGGCGGAGCAGGCTGAGGGCGTGGCCAGGGCGGAGCAGGCTGAGGGCGTGAACAGGGCGGAGCAGGCTGAGGGCGTGGCCAGGGCGGAGCAGGCTGAGGGCGAGACCAGGGCGAAGCAGGCTGAGGGCGTGGCCAGGGCGGAGCAGGCTGAGGGCGTGGCCAGGGCGAGCAGGCTGAGGCGAGACCAGGGCGAAGCAGGCTGAGGGCGTGGCCAGGGCGGAACAGGCTGAGGGCGTGGCCAGGGCGGAGCAGGCTGATGGCGTGGCCAGGGCGAAGCAGGCTGAGCGGCCTCTGGCGCTGGCTGGACGGTCTCTGGGGCTGGACTGGTCGGGCCCAGCGAAGAAGAGAGCTCGGGCTCGGAGGAACTGGACGGAACCAGCAGTGAAGAGCGTTCAGTCTCTGGAGGGCTGGACGGAACCAGCAGTGATGAGCATACAGTCTCTGGAGGGCTGGACGGAACCAGCAGTGAAGAGCATTCAGTCTCTGGATGGCTGGACGGAACCAGCAGTGAAGAGCATTCAGTCTCTGGAGAGCTGGACGGAACCAGTAGTGAAGAGCATTACAGTCTCTGGAGGGCTGGACGGAACCAGCAGTGAAGAGCATTCAGTCTCTGGAGGGCTGGACGGAACCAGCAGTGAAGAGCATTCAGTCTCTGGATGGCTGGACGGAACCAGCAGTGAAGAGCGTGCAGTCTCTGGATGGCTGGACGGAACCAGCAGTGATGAGCATACAGTCTCTGGAGAGCTGGACGGAACCAGCAGTGAAGAGCATTCATTCTCTGGAGGGCTGGACGGAACCAGCAGTGAAGAGCATACAGTCTTTAGAGGGCTGGACGGAACCAGCGGTGGAGAGCATTCTGTCTCTGGAGGGCTGGACGGAACCAGCAGTGAAGAGCATTCATTCTCTGGTGAGTGGGACGGAACCAGCAGTGAAGAACATTCATTCTCTGGTGAGTGGGACGGAACCAGCAGTGAAGAGCATTCATTCTCTGGTGAGTGGGACGGAACCAGCAGTGAAGAGCATTCATTCTCTGGAGGGCTGGACGGAACCAGCAGTGAAGAGCATTCAGTCTCTGGTGAGTGGGACGGAACCAGCAGTGAAGAGCATTCATTCTCTGGTGAGTGGGACGGAGCCAGCAGTGAAGAGCATTCATTCTCTGGAGGGCTGGACGGAACCAGCAGTGAAGAGCATTCATTCTCTGGTGAGTGGGACGGAACCAGCAGTGAAGAGCATGCATTCTCTGGTGAGCTGGACGGAACCAGCAGTGAAGGGCATTCAGTCTCTGGTGGGCTGGACGGAACCAGCAGTGAAGAGCATTCATTCTCTGGTGATCTGGACGGAACCAGCAGTGAAGAGCATTTTGTCTCTGGAGGACTGGACGGAACCAGCAGTGAAGAGCATACTGTCTCTGGAGGACTGGACGGAACCAGCAGTGAAGAGCATTCATTCTCTGGTGAGCTGGACGGAACCAGCAGTGAAGAGCATTCAGTCTCTGGTGAGCTGGACGGAACCAGCAGTGAAGAGCATTCAGTCTCTGGTGGGCTGGACGGAACCAGCAGTGAAGAGCATTCATTCTCTGATGATCTGGACGGAACCAGCAGTGAAGAGCATTCATTCTCTGGTGAGCTGGACGGAACCAGCAGTGAAGAGCATTCAGTCTCTGGTGAGCTGGACGGAACCAGCAGTGAAGAGCATTCAGTCTCTGGTGGGCTGGACGGATCCAGCAGTGAAGAGCATTCATTCTCTGGTGAGCTGGACGGACCCAGCAGTGAAGAGCATTCATTCTCTGGTGAGCTGGACGGACCCAGCAGTGAAGAGCATTCATTCTCTGGTGAGCTGGACGGACCCAGCGGTGAAGAGCATTCAATCTCTGGAGAGCTGGACGGAACCAGCGGTGAAGAGCATTCAATCTCTGGAGAGCTGGACGGAACCAGCGGGGAAGAGCATTCATTCTCTGGTGAGCTGGACGGAACCAGCAGTGAAGAGCATTCAGTCTCTGGTGAGCTGGACGGAACCAGCAGTGAAGAGCATTCATTCTCTGATGATCTGGACGGATCCAGCAGTGAAGAGCATTCATTCTCTGGTGAGCTGAACGGAACCAGCAGTGAAGAGCATTCATTCTCTGGTGAGCTGGACGGAACCAGCAGTGAAGAGCATTCATTCTCTGGTGAGCTGGACGGACCCAGCAGTGAAGAGCATTCAATCTCTGGAGAGCTGGACGGAACCAGCGGTGAAGAGCATTCAATCTCTGGAGAGCTGGACGGAACCAGCGGGGAAAAGTATTCAGTCTCTGGAGAGCTGGACGGAACCAGCGGTGAAGAGCATTCAATCTCTGGAGAGCTGGACGGAACCAGCGGTGAAGAGCATTCAATCTCTGGAGAGCTGGACGGAACCAGCGGGGAAGAGTATTCAGTCTCTGGAGAGCTGGACGGAACCAGCGGTGAAGAGCATTCAGTCTCTGGAGAGCTGGACGGAACCAGCGGGGAAGAGTATTCAGTCTCTGGAGAGCTGGACGGAACCAGCGGTGAAGAGCATTCAATCTCTGGAGAGCTGGACGGAACCAGCGGTGAAGAGCATTCAGTCTCTGGAGAGCTGGACGGAACCAGCGGTGGAGAGCATTCTGTCTCTGGAGGGCTGGACGGAACCAGCAGTGAAGAGCATTCATTCTCTGGTGAGTGGGACGGAACCAGCAGTGAAGAACATTCATTCTCTGGTGAGTGGGACGGAACCAGCAGTGAAGAGCATTCATTCTCTGGTGAGTGGGACGGAACCAGCAGTGAAGAGCATTCATTCTCTGGAGGGCTGGACGGAACCAGCAGTGAAGAGCATTCAGTCTCTGGTGAGTGGGACGGAACCAGCAGTGAAGAGCATTCATTCTCTGGTGAGTGGGACGGAGCCAGCAGTGAAGAGCATTCATTCTCTGGAGGGCTGGACGGAACCAGCAGTGAAGAGCATTCATTCTCTGGTGAGTGGGACGGAACCAGCAGTGAAGAGCATGCATTCTCTGGTGAGCTGGACGGAACCAGCAGTGAAGGGCATTCAGTCTCTGGTGGGCTGGACGGAACCAGCAGTGAAGAGCATTCATTCTCTGGTGATCTGGACGGAACCAGCAGTGAAGAGCATTTTGTCTCTGGAGGACTGGACGGAACCAGCAGTGAAGAGCATACTGTCTCTGGAGGACTGGACGGAACCAGCAGTGAAGAGCATTCATTCTCTGGTGAGCTGGACGGAACCAGCAGTGAAGAGCATTCAGTCTCTGGTGAGCTGGACGGAACCAGCAGTGAAGAGCATTCAGTCTCTGGTGGGCTGGACGGAACCAGCAGTGAAGAGCATTCATTCTCTGATGATCTGGACGGAACCAGCAGTGAAGAGCATTCATTCTCTGGTGAGCTGGACGGAACCAGCAGTGAAGAGCATTCAGTCTCTGGTGAGCTGGACGGAACCAGCAGTGAAGAGCATTCAGTCTCTGGTGGGCTGGACGGATCCAGCAGTGAAGAGCATTCATTCTCTGGTGAGCTGGACGGACCCAGCAGTGAAGAGCATTCATTCTCTGGTGAGCTGGACGGACCCAGCAGTGAAGAGCATTCATTCTCTGGTGAGCTGGACGGACCCAGCGGTGAAGAGCATTCAATCTCTGGAGAGCTGGACGGAACCAGCGGTGAAGAGCATTCAATCTCTGGAGAGCTGGACGGAACCAGCGGGGAAGAGCATTCATTCTCTGGTGAGCTGGACGGAACCAGCAGTGAAGAGCATTCAGTCTCTGGTGAGCTGGACGGAACCAGCAGTGAAGAGCATTCATTCTCTGATGATCTGGACGGATCCAGCAGTGAAGAGCATTCATTCTCTGGTGAGCTGAACGGAACCAGCAGTGAAGAGCATTCATTCTCTGGTGAGCTGGACGGAACCAGCAGTGAAGAGCATTCATTCTCTGGTGAGCTGGACGGACCCAGCAGTGAAGAGCATTCAATCTCTGGAGAGCTGGACGGAACCAGCGGTGAAGAGCATTCAATCTCTGGAGAGCTGGACGGAACCAGCGGGGAAAAGTATTCAGTCTCTGGAGAGCTGGACGGAACCAGCGGTGAAGAGCATTCAATCTCTGGAGAGCTGGACGGAACCAGCGGTGAAGAGCATTCAATCTCTGGAGAGCTGGACGGAACCAGCGGGGAAGAGTATTCAGTCTCTGGAGAGCTGGACGGAACCAGCGGTGAAGAGCATTCAGTCTCTGGAGAGCTGGACGGAACCAGCGGGGAAGAGTATTCAGTCTCTGGAGAGCTGGACGGAACCAGCGGTGAAGAGCATTCAATCTCTGGAGAGCTGGACGGAACCAGCGGTGAAGAGCATTCAGTCTCTGGAGAGCTGGACGGAACCAGCGGTGAAGAGCATTCAATCTCTGGAGAGCTGGACGGAACCAGCGGGGAAGAGCATTCAGTCTCTGGAGAGCTGGACGGAACCAGCGGTGAAGAGCATTCAATCTCTGGAGAGCTGGACGGAACCAGCGGTGAAGAGCATTCAATCTCTGGAGAGCTGGACGGAACCAGCGGTGAAGAGCATTCAATCTCTGGAGAGCTGGACGGAACCAGCGGGGAAGAGCATTCAGTCTCTGGAGAGCTGGACGGAACCAGCGGTGAAGAGCATTCAATCTCTGGAGAGCTGGACGGAACCAGCGGTGAAGAGCATTCAATCTCTGGAGAGCTGGACGGAACCAGCGGTGAAGAGCATTCAATCTCTGGAGAGCTGGACGGAACCAGCGGGGAAGAGCATTCAGTCTCTGGAGAGCTGGACGGAACCAGCAGTGATGAGCATTCAATCTCTGGAGAGCTGGACGGAACCAGCGGTGAAGAGCATTCAATCTCTGGAGAGCTGGACGGAACCAGCGGGGAAGAGCATTCAATCTCTGGAGAGCTGGACGGAACCAGCGGTGAAGAGCATTCAGTCTCTGGAGAGCTGGACGGAACCAGCGGTGAAGAGCATTCAATCTCTGGAGAGCTGGACGGAACCAGCGGTGAAGAGCATTCAATCTCTGGAGAGCTGGACGGAACCAGCGGTGAAGAGGATTCAGTCTCTGGAGAGCTGGACGGAACCAGCGGTGAAGAGGATTCAGTCTCTGGAGAGCTGGACGGAACCAGCGGTGAAGAGGATTCAGTCTCTGGAGAGCTGGACGGAACCAGCGGTGAAGAGGATTCAGTCTCTGGAGAGCTGGACGGAACCAGCGGTGAAGAGCATTCAATCTCTGGAGAGCTGGACGGAACCAGCGGTGAAGAGCATTCAATCTCTGGAGAGCTGGACGGAACCAGCGGGGAAGACTCGGGCTCGGCAGGGCTGACTGTGAGCGCAGGCTCGGCAGGGCTGACGGTGAGCGCAGGCTCGGCAGGGCTGACGGTGAGCGCAGGCTTTCTGGGGACAAGTATCCAACGGGGCCGGCGGATCGGGGGTAGAATCCCCTGGAAGCTCCCGGCGTCCATGTTGCTTTAGGTGGTCGGTCGATCTGTCACGGGGTATGGTGCAGGAGAACAGGAGTGCAGACGGAAGGAATAGGAGGAGTCCAGGTTCACACGGAAGGTAACATTTATTTCAGGATACAGGCAAGGATTCAGGTAACACGGGGTAACATTTGACATCGACCGACAATCATAGAGTAACACAAAGGGAACTAAATACACAGACTAATCAAACATAATGGGGTGAGAACAGGTGAAACAGATGATGATGACGAGGAACAGGTGGCTGATGAGGGAGTGAACACGGGATAGGGTGACGAGAGGATCCTGGGAAGTGTAGTGCTGAAGACAAGACAGACTGGTGCAGACGTAGGACTGTGACAGTAATTGGCCAATTAGTGTCATTTTGAATGGTAGTGTTTAGAAATGGCAAACATGTGACTTTATGTCAGATTGTTGTGTCTGATGCAGAGAACTGTGCTCAGTGCATTTAAAAAGTGGCATTTTGAAATGCAAAATGTGTGTAAAGCAGAAAATGTGTTTCGACTTTTGGAAACTTGAGAAGAAGTTTTAAATAATTGTGCTGTGCATGTCATTAATTGGAAAAAACTGTAAGATTTTCATCCACAGAAGAGAGAAAGCCAGAGGTTTGGAATGACATCATCATGGGAGGATGATGACTTTTTATATGAACTGTTGCTTTAAACTGGATCAGTCATCAGAGGATTGTGGAGTGTGTCTGCAGGAGTGTGTGTGTCACTGGGAGTTATACTGGAGACGAGGGGCTTCTCCTTATTAACCAGTGCGACACTCCCCAGTAAAGACTTTAACCCCTTAACCTCTCCTATACAGCCTCCCCCAACACACACACACACACACACTGATAAATCCTGCTGTTGTGAAGCCGCTTGTTACCGGCTGGACTGGTTGCCCTGGTTACACCAGTCTCCTTTAACCAGACAGCAGGTGCAGGTCTCATGTTAACACCCTCTCACAACACACACGTGCACATGTGCCACTTTGACCTCTATTGTTCCTAAACCTCGCTGTGACAGTGACATGCACAGGCTGTTTTCAGTTAAATGCAGTGTGTGAAAGATTCTGTAATGCACACAAACATTGAGGAAAATAGTCCTTATTTAAACTACATTTAACTATTGCAATGCTTTATTTAAAAGTGTATTTAGGTGTGTTCAGAACTTAGTCATGAAAGTGAGTCTTTTGAGTAATTCATTTCACTAATATTATATTATCTAATGATTTATACTATTTACATGCAAAGTGAGATATTTCAAGCCTTTATTTGTTATAATTGTGATGATTATGGATTACAGATATGAAAACACCAAATTCAAAATTAGAATATTGTGAAAAAGTTTTCATATCTGTAAGCCATAATCAAACAAATAGGCTTGAAATATCTCACTTTGCATGTAATGAGTCTATATAATATATTAGTTTCACCTTTTAAGTTGAATTACTGAACTTTTGCACCATATTCTAATTGTTTAGTGTGATTAAAGAGAGTTATGACTATGGTTCATACTAACATACTAAAGCATGTGTGATGTACTTGATTATAATATTAACTGTAGTGTGTTAGTCGATATTACATTTAAATGTACTAAATTTCAGTGAGATTACAAATGCATAAAAACATGTCATGCTTCAAGTTTCAATAGACGTGACATTACGGTATGTTTTAACATAAACGCTTGTCGGAACACTTTAACCCTCTGATGAGTCACGTCCTGGGCCTTACCGGTCAGAAGTGACCGGAGGCCTAAAAATGAAACTTCTTCAATCCCAGTAAAACCAATGCAATTTATTTTTGTTCTATAATATTTATTCTTTTTAATTTAGTATTTTGAGACAATTTGATTGAATTTATTAAT
Organism: Pimephales promelas; assembly: GCF_016745375.1. Next base: position 1,016,309 of record NW_024121976.1, on the reverse strand, counting down.
ATTTATGCAATATTTATGGTCTATATTTTCAATGGAAATATATATATTTTTTTCTATATGTATATTATTATTTTTTTTTTAAATTATTAACGCAGTATTTTTGTTTAATATAGAGTCTAGGCCTTCAGAAAAAAAATATTTTTTGAAGAAAAAGCACCATCTGGTTACAGCATAGAGAAAAAGCATAGGACCATGGTGTAACCATAAGATGGCATGTACAGCTCTCTATGGAGAGGCATGTGAATTCCCCAGCTGTTTATGAACACTTTTTTTTTGTTTTTTGGTGGATTTGCATATATAGTTGAAACAATCTTAAAAACTATTTCTTATTAAAAAAATTGTAGAAAAATAAAAAATGTGAATTTTTGTGTTTTTGTCAATTTCCCATTCATTTCCTATGGGGGTCATTTTTGACCAAAGACCACAAGTGTGACTATTTTTTTTAAGACCACTTAACATGCTCAGATCATGACCTCAATTTTTTTGTGTGTTCACATACATCATGCCATAAAAGTCACCAAGTTTCGTAACACTCCGATGAAGCTGTGATTTTTTAAAATTCCAATCATACTTTTTGTAATCAAAATTTATTGGTGTGTATGTGTATAAAAGTGTGTTTGTATGTGTGTGGGTGGGTGTAAATTTTTGCACTCTTGATGTTGTAGAGCGTCACCCCTTTTCTGCGGTGTACTTCTTTTAAGAATTGTGGCCGATTTGTAGATTGTACAAATTTTGTAAATTTCCCATTCATTTCCTATGGGTCGGTCATTTCTGACCGAAGACCACGAGTGTGACTATTTTTTTTTACGACCACTTAGCATGCTCAGATCATGACCTCATTTTTTTTTTTTGTATTCACATACCAAATGTCAAAAAAGTCACCAAGTATCATAACCTTCCGATGAAGCCGTGATTTTCAATAATTCAAAACAGAAAATTATTCGGTCAGAAGTGACCGAGGACCATCAGAAGGTTAAACAAAAACGAATAAACACTTTTAATTAAAATGCTATGTCTCTGTGATCCAGACATGAATAATTTCTCCAATAATGTCTTTAATGATGATTTTTATTGTTGTGTGTGTTAACGGGCCGTCCTCTCTTTCATATGTAGATATTCAGAAGAAGAAATCCGGCAGAAGGTGGGAACGTTTCGGCAGATGCTGATGGAGAAGGAGGGTGTGATAACTCGAGAAGGCTTGCACCCGCGTCCACCGTGAGTCACACACACTCACACACACACTCATCATAATCTCATGCTGCCATAGAGAATAAACTGGCATAATGAGAAGTATTTTATTCCTTTTAGAATACACTGAAAATGATTTAAGTGTTCACCTGTATTATAGTATGGAGTTATAGACCATTTCACAAGATGTAAACAACACTGGTCCAGAAACACTTCCTGTTTCAGTTTGTAACTGTTTTCTTTATTTCACATGTAAAGAAAACATCTTAAAGATGTTTGATTCAGTTTTAAAAAATTGAAACAGGAAGTGCTTCTGGACCAGTGTTGTTTACATCTTGTGAAATGGTCTATACTGTACATGGAAGACTTTAAATCTCTACAGGAGTCAAATAGATCATGGAGTTTGTTCACAGGAGAAACATCTGAGATCAGAATAGCATTTTAGACCAGCACAGGTCACGACCTTTGACCTCTCCCTCCTGCGCACACAGGGTCAGGCTGCTTCCTCACGGGGATGAAGATCATGTGGAGAACGCTGCGTACATGGACGGATATGAGCAACACTACGAATGGGACGGAGAATATTACGAGCAAGATTCAGCTGCCCACGATGACTCCAGGTAACATGAGAGAATCACACACACATGTGTGTATGTACATCTCTCAGTGTGTGTGTGTGACCCAAATTTGGGTTGAAATAACCCAGCATTTTGGAATTGTGACATCATGATACTTCTGTGTCTGATGTGTCACACTGATACAAGTGTGTTTAGTGTTTTGCAAAGAGTGTGAAGCTGACAGTGTGCTTACAGTTAGCCTTGTGTTTTGCGTGAGTTTTAGTGTGAAGCAATCGTAAAAAACTGCAAGAGGGACCTCATAACCAGGGACGTGCACAGACATTTTGAGGGGCAGGGGCTCAAGTGAAAAAAGGGCACTTCTCATAATTAAAAAAAAAAATTATTTTACTTTTTTTAAACAAAAAAGTATATATATATATTAACACAACTCTAATATTTAAAAAAAAATTAAAAAGTTAATTAATTTTATCTTCCTCAAACTCATACAATTGTTTCATTTTCAAAATAATCAGTTCAGACAGAAATCATGATCTCCTTAGTATTCATATAAGGAAACCATGCCACAGTGTGTCAATCAAAGACATATTTGATACACCTGATGGTGACATGCACTTCACATTTGAGGGAGAACTGTATCACCATCAAATAAAACCTTCAAAATCCACATTTCGAGTTTGTTTCTGTTTGCATCTGTAGATTTCTTCTAAATTCACCAATTTAGATTTCTAAACTTCAGAGGAAAGACTCTTGATGTAGCTATGTAAGTCATTAACTCTAATAATAAGAAGTTTAGGCCATACAAATTCATAAAAACGTCCGGATTTTTTCATACAAGGCCATAAATTTCATTTAGCCACGTCTTAAATTGATATGCTCATTCATTCATTATCACTATACAATTTTTCGCGATAAAACGATATCAAGTTCGAGTCAAAATCGTCAATACTCGATATCAATATAGAGTTCGATAAACGTTCGATAATGTTTATGTGGCAAAAGCATTTGAAGCGCGCGCCTCACGGACTGTTTATCCGCTCGGCTCAAAGTCCAAACGGCACTAGAGGCGACGCGTTTACTCTGATCGGCGCTTCAGAACTCCTAAACCTGATATTTAGATGCACTATGCATTAAATATATTTGTTTGACAGGGAAACTGTGCGCAAATAGTAATTTGATAGTATTTTCTTAAAAAATAAAATAAAAAAGCACCCCAGAAAAAAAGGGCACTTGCTCTCCAGGAATAAAAAGGGCAGGTGCTCAAGCCCCCTTTGATGTCTATGTGTGCACGTGCCCGCTCATAACACTGCATTTCTTTCCTCTGCTCACACAAGATCCAAGAGGAAATCCAGCAGTTCAACTTCCCCTCGGCCGAAGAAGAGGAAAAAGAAGAAGGCGAGAAGACACAGTCGGTCAGTTTGCTTCCTGACTTCATATGGTTAATCTGGCAGCCGATATATGCACATACAGATTAAAAAATCATGCAAAAGTTCAGGAATATAACTTAAAAGGTGAAACTGATGTATTATATAGACTCATTACATGCAAAGTGAGATATTTCAAGCCTTTATTTCATAAATTCACAATATTCTAATTTTGAATTTGGGGTTTTCATATCTGTAAGTCATAATCATCAAAATCGTAACAAATAAAGGCTTGAAATATCTCACTTTGCATGTAATGAGTCTATATAATGTATTAGTTTCACCTTTTGAGTTGAATTACTGAAATAAATAAACTTTTGCATGATATTCTCATGGTTCCAGTTTTACCTGTATGTGTGTAACGGAGTGATTTGACTCTAAGCAGGAGAACTAGTAATGCTTGACGGAAACAGTAAAATGCAAGAGTGAAAAAGGCCAAGAAAGTGTAATAATATTATGCCAATGAAAAAGTGGAAGAATATGATGGAGTGATATTTCATCCATTGTTGTCTTTGTTTGACTCACAGAGCTGACAGTCCTTCTCCCACCCGCAGAGACAAGAGGAAGAAGAGCGGAAAGAAACACAAAAAAGACAGGTGTGTGTGTGTGTGATTGTCATTGCCAATGTTCAGAATAGAGGTTATTCGTTGACGTCATTTTGTTGCCGGACTGAGCGGCAGAAGAACTGCTGAAAGACTGGATTTAATAGGAGAAAGAGAGAAAACATGAGTAAAACAAGTGATTATCAGTATATTGTATATATTGTCCCTCCAGTGATCATGGACATGAACATGCATTTATATGAGCCTGATTTCAACAATACAACTCTTTATATAAATACCGTATATGTCTAAATCTTTGTGATCACTTATATCAATGTTATATATACAGTGGTGTGAATAAGTTTTGGCCCCCATGCTAAAGTTGCCTAAAAAGAGGAATAAAAAAATCATCTTTTGGGTATTGATCTTAATGCCTTAATTAGAAAAATGAGGAAAACTCCAACCTTTAAGGACACCAATTTTCTTTGTGAATGAATAATGTATCATAAATAAATAAATGTTTTTCCTTAAAATACAGGGTGCATAAGTCAGAATTTTTATTTTCAAAAGCCAGTTATTTCATGGATCCAGGATAATATGCATCCTGATAAAGTTCCCTTGGCCTTTGGGATTAAAATATCCCCACATCATCACACACCTTCCACCACACCTAGAGATTGGCATGGTTTTACTTCAGTTAGCCTAATTTGATTTGCATTGAAAGATGATCTTATGGAAAGTACCCCATGCCAATCTCTAGGTGTGGTGGAAGGTGTGTGATGATGTGGGGATATTTTAATCCCAAAGGCCAAGGAAACTTTATCAGGATGCATATTATCCTGGATCCATGAAATAACTGGCTTTTAAAAATAAAAATCTGCCTGACTCTATGGGAATTTAACATAGGGGGGCAATGACTTAAACACCCTGTATTTTAAGGAAAAACATTTATTTATTTATGATACATTATTCATTCACAAAGAAAATTGGTGTCCTTAAAGGTTGGAGTTTTCCTCATTTTTCTAATTAAGGCATTAAGATCAATACCCAAAAGATGATTTTTTTATTCCTCTTTTTAGGCAACTTTAGCATGGGGGCCAAAACTTATTCACACCACTGTATCATCATATCGTCCTGAGGAGTGTGTATTTTTTTGTCAGTGTTTACGTATATAAAAGCATCCAATTATATACTTCTGTTTTTATTTGTACATGTTTTCTCCCGTTTTAGATGTGTTTTGTGTGTTTTTCACGGCATTCACTCTGAAAACCAATACAACATAACCTACTACATTAGCCATAACATGTGTGCCAAACAGCGAATGCACCCCACAATGCAATGCACTAAATCTGAACTTTCATTTCTAATGACAGGAATAAACCAACCATGAGATTAACCACTCTTATTTATCTATTGCCAAATAACAGTTTAGATATTTGCACACAAAGTTGGAAAATAACATTTGTATTTCAGACTTGAAAATTAAATATGCAACACATTTTTTTCTCCATATAGTTGGCATTATACAGTACATACTGTGTACTTCAGATTCCCAACACATTTTTGACAGAAAATGGCTCTTTTTGGGCAGATTTAAACTGTTCTTGTTAATATTTTATTATCAGCATTTTGACCAGAAACATCAAGGAGTAATGCAACTAAACTCACGCTCCAGAAATAGACATGTACAATATAAAAGCATGTTTTACACAAATACCTTTCCGCATTCATAAAATATTCATGATATTCTTATGTCAGGAATACCTACTGAATTGTGTGCCTTTGCAGCCTTAATTATTAATAGATGGACGTCTCGACATTTTAGATGCTCGTATTTCTATTATTACACACACATTTTTATTTATCTCACATTACCCTGACTTTACCAACTTTACCTGTTCTGCGCTTTTCCAATGTCAAAAGAGGACTGACGATGCTTATACACTCTCAGAAAAAAAGGTACAAAAGCTGTCACTGGGGCGGTACCTTTTCAAAAGGTAAACTTGTATCCATTTTAGGTGCTAATATTACATTTTAAGTGTTAATATGTACATTTTAGGTGCTAATAAGTACATTTCAGGTCCTAATATGTCCATTTTAGGTGTTAATATGTACATTTTAGGTACTACTATGTCCATTTTACGTGTTACGTAATATGTACATTTCAGGTGCTAATGTCCATTTTAGGTGCTAATATGTCAATTTTAGGTGTTAATATGTAAATTTCAGGTGCTAATGTCCATTTTAGGTGTTAATGTGTACATTATAGGTCCTAATATGTACATTTTAGGTGTTAATATGTACTTTAGGTGTTAATATGTACATTGTAGGTACTAATATGTCTATTTTAGGTGTTAATATGTACATTTTAGGTGCTAATATGTCTATTTTAGGTGTTAATATGTACATTGTAGGTACTAATATGTCTATTTTAGGTGTTAATATGTACATTTTAGGTGCTAATATGTACCACTAAAGTACCGATATGCAGCCTTTGGGTACTAAAGTGTACCTTTTTTTGAAAAGGTACAGCCCCAGTGACAGCTTTTGTACCTTTTTGTCTGAGAGTGTATAATAGTGTACACACTTTTATAGCATGGTGGATTCCTGTGTTAGATGATGCAGCTTCAATACTGTCAGACTACGTGTGTGTGTGTGTGTGTGTGTGTGTGTGTGTGTGTGTGTGTGTGTGTGTGATAGAGAGTCAGAAAGTGAGCGTAGAAAGAAAATCAGGTATTTCTCCTCTCAGTATGGATTGAGCAAAGTCATTTAAAGGTGAAACTGTGGTTTACTGGTGAGACTATGGAGCAAAAGTTAATTTATTTCAGTAATTCAACTTAAAAGGTGAAACTAATACATTATATAGACTCATTGCATGCAAAGTGAGATATTTCAAGCCTTTATTTGTTATAATGTTGATGATTATGGATTACAGATATGAAAACCTTTCAACCTTTCAATACTCTTTCATTTTGACTTTGGGGTTTTCATCATCAAAATTATAACAAATAAATGCTTGAAATATCTCACTTTGCATGTAATGAGTCTATATAATATAGTTGAATTTGTGAAATAAATGAACTTTTGCACCATATTCTCATTTTTGGAGTTTCACCTGTATATGGTGTGTAATGAATCCCACATCTTGCAACCAAGGCTATTAATACAGATGCACTGTAACGGTTGTCCTGTCTTTATCACAACATACAGATATTTGAGTAATCACACTTAAAATGTGTGAATGCAATTGCATTAGTTAATTAATATCATTTAAATGCAGCGGGTTTCATATCTCTTTGCTATCTTGTCTTTGAATCAGCTGGTGTTCGTGTGATTTTTAGTGGATGAATGAAGCCAGTTCTCCTTGAATTATCAACACTAGATCATTCGGACATTTTTAAGTGTATTTTAAATCTCCTGAACAGCTGGTGATCCCAATCTAACATCTAATGCCTCTGTCTCAGGTCCACATCTGGCTCAAGGAGGAAGAGGAGACACAGGTAAAACACTGAGCTAATGTGAGATATGCTTTATAGAATAGAATAGATATTCTTATGATTTGGGACCTTTAAAATCTGTTCAAAAGCCGTCTATTGCCAGAAAAGTAAACAGTTAATTTTGTTTAGTTCATTTCTTATATGTGCCTTTCGATGAATCGATGCTACAATAGTCTGGCCTAGAAAACACTCATTCAGTAATAGTCTCTTTGAGCAGATGTACAGAAAATAGCAGAAAAGTAATAAGTATTGATCATCTCACAGACATTGTGAGAGTCAAATTCAGATTTGCTCATGGAGGCCTAGTTTACTCTAGGTATATTTAAATATCCATTGCCATTATCCTGGTAAACACTGTCACATCCAGTGATCATTTCTTTCAAGAGCTCAGAGATGCTACTGGTACATTGTAATCACAACTTTAGTCTCTTTTCCTATAAATCCTTCGATTACACTTGAATTGAGTACTTTTATGCTTCACTCCTGTTTTCAGTTCTTGCTTGTTTTCTCCTTTCAGATCTGGCAGCCCCAAAATCAAACACAAAGACAAGAGCAAACAGAAGAAGAGGTGAGTGATGTTTACTTCCCTAAAAAGATCAAATGTTCAGTATTACGAGGCCTCACTCTGACCAAGAAAATCCAATGCATTGATTACAGTTTAATTCATTTAATTATATTACTTTTTTAAGCTATCAAATTTGTAATTTTGTGACTTGGGATTGTAAATTGGCACATTGGAACCATCTAGAATACCATAGCAATGACCTAGCTCTCACAACTACTCGAAACATTTAAGCAACAGCATAGCAACACCCTGGCAACCACCTACAACATCCTAGAAACCATCTAAAACAACCTAGTAATTACTTAGCAATCTCTGACAACCACTCAAAACATTTTCACTACTGCATAGCAACACCCTGGAAACCACCTACAACACCCTAGAAACCATCTAAAACAGTAACCACTTAACAATGCACTGACATCTACTCACAACACCCTAGTAGCCATCTAAAACACCCTAGCAACCACCTAGAAATGCATTGACAACCATTCAGAACATTTTAGAAACCCCATAGCAACACCCTGACAACCATTCACAACACCCCAGTAGCCATCTAGAATACCTTAGCAACAACCTAGCAGCACTGACAACCACTCGAAATATTTCAACAATTGCATAACAACACCCTTGCAACCACCCACAACACCCTAGTAACCATCTAAGTCAACCTAGTAATCACTGAGCAATCACTGACAACCACTCAAAACATTTTCACTACTGCATAGCAACACCCTGGCAACCACCTACAACACCCTAGAAACCATTTAAAACAGTAACCACTTAACAATGCACTGACATCTACTCACAACACCCTAGTAGCCATCTAAAACACCCTAGAAACCACCTAGCAATGCATTGACAACCATTCAGAACATTTTAGCAACTCCATAGCAACACCCTGACAACCATTCACAACACCCCAGTCGCCATCTAGAATACCTTAGCAACAACCTAGCAGCACTGACAACCACTCGAAATATTTCAACAATTGCATAACAACACCCTTGCAACCACCCACAACACCCTAGTAACCATCTAAGTCAACCTAGTAATCACTTAGCAATCACTGACAACCACTCAAAACATTTTCACTACTGCATAGCAACACCCTGGCAACCACCTACAACACCCTAGAAACCATCTAAAACAGTAACCACTTAACAATGCACTGACATCTACTCACAACACCCTAGTAGCCATCTAAAACACCCTAGAAACCACCTAGCAATGCATCGACAACCATTCAGAACATTTTAGCAACCCCATAGCAACACCCTGACAACCATCCACAACACCCTAGTAGCCATTTAGAATACCTTAGCAACAACGTAGCAGCACTGACAACCACTCTAAACATTTAAGCAACTGCATAGCAATACCCCTGGCAACCACCTACAACACCCTAGAAACCATCTAATACAACCTAGCAACCCATTAGCAATACACTGACTACCAGTCAAAATATTTCAACAATTGCATAACAACACCCTTGCAACCACCCACAACACCCTAGTAACCATCTAAGTCAACCTAGTAATCACTGAGCAATCACTGACAACCACTCAAAACATTTTCACTACTGCATAGCAGCACCCTGGCAACCACCTACAACACCCTAGAAACCATCTAAAACAGTAACCACTTAACAATGCACTGACATCTACTCACAACACCCTAGTAGCCATCTAAAACACCCTAGAAACCACCTAGCAATGCACTGACAACCATTCAGAACATTTTAGCAACCCCATAGCTGACAACCATCCACAACACCCTAGTAGCCATTTAGAATACCTTAGCAACAACCTAGCAGCACTGACAACCACTCGAAATATTTCAACAATTGCATAGCAACACTCTGACAACCATCCACAACACCCTAGTAACCATCTAGAATACCTTAGCAACGACCTAGCTCTGACAACCACTTAAAACATTTAAGCAACTGCAGAGCAACGCCCTGGAAACCACATACAACACCCTGGAAACTGTCTAAAACAGCCTAACAACAAATTAGCAATACACTGACTACCAGTCAAAATATTTCAACAAATGCATAACAACACCCTTGCAACCACCCACAACCCCCTAGTAACCATCTAGAACACCCTAGCAACCAACTAGCAATGCCCTGACAACCACTCAGATCTGTTTAGCAACTGCATAAAAACAGCCTGGCAACCTCTTGCAAAACCCTAGTAACCATATAGAATATCCTAGCAACCAACCAGTCTAAACATTTTAGCAACTGCATAGCAACACCCCGGAAAGCACCCACAACACCCAACACACACTCAACAACATAGGCCATATTGCCTGGTTTGGTTTGCTGCCAGGGTGACTGAAGCGCTGTGTGTGACCTGTGTGTGTGTGTGTTTCCCGCAGGTGTTCAGGCGAATCTCCCAGCAGGAGTTCTCAGCACAGAGGCAGTTGCTGTAGTTCCCGCAGTGGATCCGTCTCCTCCACCGCCAGTCTCTCCAGATCACCCAGCAGGTGCCTCTTATCTCCATTTCACAGGCCCTCGCACACGCACTTACCACAGTTTCTGCCAGAATACCATAGTTACTACAATACGACTGAGGTAATGTGGTCTTAGTCACCACTGTCAGCACAGAAAGGAGAGTCGAAATGACAGAAAAGCTTCTTGTAATGTTGCAAAGCAGGGCTTGACATTGACATTTTTGCTAACCAGCCACTCTGGCTAGTGGTTACCGGCCAATTTTTGACATTAAAACCACAGGGAGAAACTACCATAGATATTTGTATTAGATTTTAACCCTCAGGTGCTCTTCGTTTCGGAGTCACACTTGTTATCTTCCCGGTCAAAAGTGACCGGACACCTAAAAATGAAACTTTCTCCATCCCAGTAAAACCAATGCAATTTATTTTTGTTCTATAATATTTATTCTTTTTAATTTAGTATTTTGAGACAATTTAATTGAATTTATTAATATTTATGCAATATTTATGGTTTATTTTTGCCATGGAAAAATATATATATTTTTCTATATATATATTATTTTTTTCCAAAAAATTATTAACGCAGTATTTTAGTCTAGGCCTTCAGAAAAAAAATATTTTTTGAAGAAAATTAGCACCATCTGGTTACAGTATAGAGAAAAAGCGTAGAACATTTATGAACTGTTTATGAATTTCAAAACAGAAAATTTTTCAGTCAGAAATGACCGAAGAGCACCTGAGGGTTAATAAGTGTTTGTGTGAGTAAGTGACAGTATTCAGTATCAATATGCATCGAAAATCTATATTTTAGTTTTATTCTTAGTTTATCATTTCAGATGCTTGTCTTAAAAGACTACAACTGAAAAATGTGTATATGATGTTAAATTCAAGCGGCCAAAGTGGCTATTAGGAGTGACCACTGCTGAAACTTACGGACTCGTGCTCTTCAAATCAATCCGTCTTCAATCTGACCTCTCAGATCAAATGCAAAGTGCAAGAACGACAGACACAAACAGGAGGGAAGTCACTCGGCCCACACCCCCCCGCCGTCCCCCAGCGCTGACCAGCCAATCACGTGGCAGAACGGGAACCACAGCGTCCGTGTACGCAACGGCAAAGATTCTGGAGCCAATCACACGGAGGCGAATAAAGGGAACGATGTATGTAGTCTCCTCTACTTTACCTCCAACTGTTTTCGGCCGTTTAGAGAAATAACCACACACACACACACACACACTGTGAGCTGACTCTATATATCTCTTTTCCCTCTTTAGCTCCATTTTGTGAGTTTTTCTGTTCTCGAGCCATATTTGTGTTCGTCGGGAAGGGTTTTTGTTTTGTCGAGGCAGATGTCCATCATGCTTTATTTCACTTATGTGAGCCATGTTGACTTTTTCAGTTCTAGAAAGAGAATGAATGGAAACGTTGAGGGTCGCAGGATCTTTTTATATATATACGGGTGAAACTCGAAAAATGTGAATATCTATAGACTCATTACATGCAAAGTGAGATTTTTCAAGCCTTTATTTGTTATAATTTTGATGATTATGGATTACAACTTAAAGGTTTTCATATCTGTTAGCCATAATCGTATACCAATACATAATTAAAATGTAAGTATTCTGAAAAAGAAAGTGTGTGTAGTCCTCTCAGTGCGGCAATAAACACAGCTCATTATTTCCAACCGGGACGAAAGAAGTGATTGGCTGGGCGACTTCGCTACCGACGAGAGTCAATATCGGCGACAACTGACAACCCGTAGCTGAAAAGTGACGCAAACAGACGCCAACTCTTATATTAACAATTATACACGTATATTAGGGCTGTCAATCTTCCTCTACAATACTATTCGAATTCCATTATTTATTTTATTTAATATTCAAATAATATTCGAATATTAAATGCTAAAATTTATCCTATTATTAGTATTTACGACATTACTTATGGACAGCCAATGCCACTATAGCATGTGCTTGTTGTTACACGTTCGGTCCACTAGAGGGACAACTAATACACATTTTGTTCGTGCGCAATATGGTTGACGCGCTTCCGGTGGTTTTCGGCAGATATCTCCGCGAAAACACCATCAATAATTCTGAAACTTATATCGTTCTTTTCAGTTCGACTAGACGATTCCAACAAGCTCGATGCGCGCCGAATCCGTTGATATGTTTGCATTTTTCGCTTCACAGGCGCTTTTTACGTCGTTAAACATTTAGGCTACCGTTTTCGACAGTTGTTATGATGATGCACCGTGGATAACGTGCACACTTGTGTTACGATTCAAAAACTTTATTGTTCATCAGATGAAACAAAGGCATTTCGTTTTCACACCAAGGTGGCGAAAAGGCAAGATTGCATATAAAAGAAAATTTAAAAAAAACGTCAGCGTTCGAATAGTAATGATTTTTCTAATATTCGAATTATGTTTGAATTTTGGAATTCGTTCCAACAGGCCTACCGTAGATCTTACACGAAATCACAGTGTAACTGATGCTAACGGGAAAACGTGTAACCTGTTTTTAGTTACTAGCTCGTTACCGAATCAAACTCAATATATTTTAAACGTTACCATTGCCAGTATCGATATGCTAGCTTGATAGTGAGTACTAGCAGCCATGTTAGTTGTTTATATTAATAATGATAAAGTTAGGCACGTGATTCTGACATGATGTCACTACTTGCTCCTCTCCGCGGCGCTGGTAAACGTGTCCTCCGCGTTCATGTGTTTTGGGGGCGTGGCTTTGTAAGGATCCCAGACGGGAGGGGGTGGGAGTGAATGAAATAATGAGCTGTGTTTAATGCAGCACTGAGAGGACTACAGACACTCGATTTGAATACTTTCTTTTTCAGAGTACTTACATTTTAATTATGTATTGGTATATATATATATAAATTTGGGAATTTTTTTTTTTTTAGAAAATTTCTACCTAGCCCACCTTTAATCGATCACATTCGACCTTATTGTAAAGTGTTACCGATATTTTTAATATTCCTGGTATAAAACACACGTTTGGTTGTAGGCTTTTCCATGTCTTGTATTATATATCGTATCCCACAACATTACAACATTATATTCACTAAGATAAATCATTTATATAGTAATTGCACCCGATTAATTGCATCTGTGCTGAACGAATGGCAACAGCATGACGTTGTGTGTATGTGTCACACAATATCAAATATAGACCTCGTTTATTTAGCTAAACCTTGACCTGCGTTTGGCGAGACTTAGCCATGAGGGATCCGGTCACACTTTAAACACCGGGACGGTTTGCATGCAGTTTTCCAGAAGTTCTCATGCTCTCTCTCTCTTTCATTTGCTCAGTTCATCCCTCTGTTTTGTTGATTTCTTGTCCTCTGTGAATTCACATGATCTCTTCCCACGAATAAATGCTCAAACTTTTCTGTCTTGTTTGTGTAAAAAGCACTCATATGATTTGGAACTGGATCGAGTAGATTAAATGGGTATGTCTTTTCTTGTCAATACAGTTGAAACTCTCATGTTCTGCTCAGTTTTACCGTAGCCACCCTTTTCCAGATGTGTGTCAGGTGTTCGACGAGCCGATGATCTGTGACCCTGCTATAAGATTGTATACTGATCATGTTCTGAATTATCAATCACGAGCCGATGGTTTTCATTGGCCAATCCCTCAGACGCTTTTAGCCAATCAGCTGTCATTCCTGGTTCTGCTGAGAGGATGAATGAGTCTGAATGGTACAATCACAGATAAGAAATCTGCGGATGCTGCATTTGGCTGATCCGGATCCGTCATCGGCTCCACCGTCTCGGAAAGGTCAACAGATCCCAACATTATAGGCGATGTTTCAGTTTATGTCACCGTTTTCAATACGTCTATGAAAATGACAACACAACCATTTTTTTTTATAAATAAAAGACTGATGTCATTATAAATGAACGATATATATTTTTGGATATACAGTGATATTTTTACAGTAACAAATCTACTGGATATTACATAATATATCTGTTAATATTAATAGTAAAATGTCTTTTTGAGCATAATTAGAAAACTACAATGTAAATCAAATCATGTAATTTTTTTAATTGACATGATATTATCTGTTCTGCAATAAATACCATAAAAACCTGATTTTGTTGGGTAAATTAACAATTTTATTATGTTTTTATATGTAATATAATGCTTTTGTATGGCCTACATAGGGCTGTCAAACGATTAATCGCGATTAATCGCTTACAAAATAAAAGTTTGTGTTTACATAATATATGTGGGTGCACTGTGTATAATTATTTTGTATATATAAATACACACACATGCATGTATATTTAAGAACAAAATATTATTTTTATATAAATATTTATATATAATATAAATTATATATAAATCTATATACAGTATATACATGAAAATATTTCTTTTGTGTGTATTTATATATATAAAATAATTATACACAGTGTACCCACACTGCAAAAAGATTTGTTATCACAACATATTTTCTTTTGTCAAATCAACTTTATAATAATTTATTTAGTTGAGATAACTTATTATTTTGAGTTTCTGATGATTAAATTAATCTCCTTCATTGTATTAACTCACTTTTTCCAGTTCAATCAACTTAAAATTTTAAGGCAACCCAGGTTACTTACTTTTTTAAGTTAAACCGACAATATTTTACATTTTTCTTTCGTCAAATCAACTTAAATAATTTATTTATTTCAGATAACATATCATTTTGAGTTTCTGATGATTAAATCATTCTCCTTCATTGTATTAACTCACTTTTCCCAGTTCAAAGAACTTAAAATTTTAAGGCAACCAGGTTGCTTACTTTTTTAAGTTAAACCAACAATATTTTTTTACAGTGCACATATATTATGTAAACACAAACTTTTATTTTGGATGCGATTAATCGCGATTAATCGTTTGACAGCCCTAGTTAATACTAAACATTTAGTCTGTTTTTTTACCCGGCATTAATTGTACAAACGTTGTTTATGTGTAATTTCCAAAAACACACCATAGACAACTATAAAACTATACCATATACACATGTTTTACCAATACTGTTACATTTTTATCTGCAATATGCAGATTTATACAATATTTTTTTTTTTGTGAAAATAAAATTAGCAGAATGCACCTGTTGAATCACATTAAAGACTTTAGATATAGAAAGATAGTGCATTAATATTACTTATGAATGGGAGAAAGAGCAACGCGCATTATGGTGGAATAAAAGAGCACGATCGTTAAAGTCATAGTAAAGTTATGTCGTTTAAATGTGAGATTTCAGGATTCCCTTGAAAGTGACTTTGTTTATATTGACCTTTCCAAAATGGTGCATTAATGCTGATCTGATTATGCTTTTAGAGTGTAACTCTGCAACATTTTCCTAAAACTCAAAGCAGTGTGCAGATTCGCAGCGTCTAGTTATGGATTGACATCTGTGGTCACACAGTCGACAGATTCATGAATTCTCTCTATTGGCTGTCAAATCTTTCTACTGACAAGAGCCGGTTCAGTGCCATTGGTGATTTACGACGGTTTTCATTGACATGGTTTCACTTCAGTAGCACTTAAAATACTGTATATACTGTATAGTTTGTTTCCTTCCTGTCAATATTTGAGTGGTGTAATGTTTGTCTAGATGTTCGACAGGGACAAACGGACGACTAGCCGACTAAATAGGCCCGATAAAAAAGTCATTTAGTACACAAGTCGTCACACCAAAAGGGACCCAAGCGACGATTCTCCGAACCCAACCCAATGTGGCTTCTTTGCTCGCGTTGTTGAAAGACTCATGACAATTGCTGAGAGCAAATGCACTAAATTCTCATTGCGCATGCTCGATAGCGACAAGGCTTTCTGAACGTGACTGGGGTCCCTTTGAGATGTTAGTTCTCCATCTTAGAAGAAACACCCCTCTCCCTCCACCCGTTCATCTGTGCTGTCCGTTGTCCCGACATGCTTTCTCTCTCCCCATCATGCATGGCCATCTATACTTCCGATTTGTTGAGATCATACGATGTGTGTCCGAGCGAAAAAGACCGACTTTTCAGATTTTGGTTTCGGGGGTTAATTTTTTATTTTTTTTTTCTTTTGTATGTCCACTCTTCTTTTGGTTTTTTTGTTGGAATTGTCTCCTTAGTCTGTGGATCAATTATCTTAGCCTGGATACTAAAAGAATTCATTGTCTTTTTCCCATTTCGCTGCGGAGAACTTTCCTTTCTCCTTTTTGTTTTTCCTTTTTCTTCCTTTGTTTTGTTGATATTGCATACGTGTCACTGATTGAAGCGGAAGGTAGGTAACGCTCTGCCTACGCACGTGGAGAATGTGACAAGCACCCTAGCTTGACATCCGTGTCTCTCTCTCTCTTTTTCTCTTTGTTTATCTGAGGAAAACCAAAGGTTGGCGGGTTGTTGATTCTCATTGTTTTCCTTTTAGATCTGTTTGCTCTTCTTTCATTCTCTATTTCGCCCTTTTTTTTCAATCTGATATCTACCTTTGCTTTCATGCTTCAGTCTTCAGTACACTGTCCTCCCCACAGGTCCATCTCTTGTCTGCGTTTTGTTTATTATTTTTATTTTTATTATTTTTGGGTAGAATGCATTTCCTGTCTGTGTCGCATTCCTTTTGTCTTTGGTGAAATGGTACGTGTCATATAATTTGGTCACTTTCCCTCCTTTTATTTCATTTATTTATTTTGATACATAAGGGCTGCTTCTGAAGTATTTGAGGTTTATTGTTTTCATCTGATATATATATATGGTATTATAAGTTTGTTTTTTTTGGTTTGGTTAAGTTAGTGTCTGAGAAATCTGCTTCCTTTTGATGCTAATAATCATCATTATAATAATCTACAGCATTGTGGTTAAAGAAACAGATGGAATAGACGTTGCGTTCCCTATTTCAGTCTTTTTCAAGACCCCATGAAATCCAAATCAAAGTGTTGTAGCTTTCAGCTAACATGTGTGGCTTTAAGTGCTTGTGTACTACTAGTAATCGACATGTTTTGTCCAATTAAATGCTCTATGTTCCTCTCCGTAAATTAAAAATACCCTACTGAAACAATTAGCTGAAACAAATCATGATTAGCCTTTAGTCTTTAATCGTTCTTAAGGCTATTTCCCAAGACGCAATCAAGTTGTTAAATGTTGTTTTGCTACAGTAACTTAAAACTAACCGAGTGTCGATTCGTTGGCGGAGGCTATTTACACTGACTCCGCCCCCTGACACTGATCCGTTTTGCCCGAACACACTCGACTCGCTTTTCCCATCACATCTCAGATCGGAAAGGTATTTAAATATGCTATTTTCAGTCTAAATAGCAGCTATCACTAAGAAAATGTGCTTTTTTTCAAGTCCAGAACACATCATACCCAAAAATATTTGAAAAAATCATAATTAACCACAAATAAAAAAATACGTATGCATGTTGTAGAATACTTTTCAATTTAAATAATGCATGGTTCTTGATTTTTTTTGTTTATTTGTTGCGTCAAAGTAAAGGAAAGTTTTGGAAAATGAAATTCCCATGAAAATGACATATTTGTTTTTTGTTTTTTTTCTTTATTGCCCTAAAATAGGCTTCATTATGTTTATGCAAAATGCAATTTCTTAAATCCTTCCTTTGATTTTGGGATGCATTATGAGACAAACATGTCCTTGATAAGTTTTTCCTGTTTAACACCACTCATCATTACATATTTGGGTCTTTAATAGGCGTGTTTCCATTACAGATTTGCGCAAAACTTTTACGATATTTTCCAAATGTCGATAAAAAACTATTGCGAAATGATGAGCAGTTCTCGCGCTCCAGTTCACGAAGATCATAAAGCGCGCCTGATTGTTTTATTTTATTTTACAAAAGCACAACGTTTTCTTGTTATTGTGACATTACGCAAATAATAGTAGTTGCGAATAATGTATTATTAATTTCTGTATAACCAGAAATGATACTGTATTTTAAGTTGATTCCTCTGTTGATGGGGAAAATGAAAGTGTTCACGGCGCGAGATCCAGTGCGTGCTCCAAACTCCGCACACACACTTAGATATTCGTCAAAATCTAGTGTTTATTTGTGATAATCTTAGCCCTATTATTATTTTTGTTCAACCTGTACTATGGTTAATAAAAGCGTCTTCTACATATGTAGCCTAATAAATATTATATTATAGGCTATATTATTTTAGAATAGGCTAATGATGATAATTATTATTATTATTTGCGGACACATAAAACACACTCCGTCTTCTAAGTCAGGTGACTGTAAATGCGCAAAATCCGTTTCCATTGCAGCTTTGCGAAAAAAGAAAAACCTCCTCATGCGAGCGTAAAAACTTTTTTGCGATAAACTTTGCGATTTTTTGCGATAAAATTTGCCAAATTGACGTGTTTCCATTGAGCGTATTTTCATTTCGTAATTTCAATTTGCGCAAATTGAAGTTGCAGCTAGTGACCCGTATGGATCTCTAACCGCCACATTAGTATAAAACTATCCTGATATCTTAATAACAATAACAAAAGAATAAAATAAAGCATATTTTGATACCTTTTTTAACTTGAATTTGAGCTGATGCTTTCCCATCTCAACCATAATATCAAAACGATTGCGTTCAAAATCAATATTTAATCACCAAATCCACGAACACTAATTTTCGACTTAGTAAATCGCCAAGTCATCTCAAGTTTTGCTAATGATACTAGTGCGATTTTTTTTGTTTTCTGCCTGCGGTAATTATGAGTGAAACATCACATTATCATTGTGCATCAGACATCGCCACCTTGAGGATTAAAGGTTAATTGCACTCATCAGAGATTCAAATATTAGTACACATTATTTTATCTGTTTTTTTCTTTTCTTGTTATATCAAGGACTAGATTGAGGATCGCTAATAAGTTTGATGTGTAGCTTTAAAAGCGAATGAATGACGTCCCGGGTCGATAAAGACAAGAAACAAGAAACACAAGCCAACATTAGGCAATCAGAAATAACTTTCATGGGGTCTTTAACTTGATGGATAACCCGTAATGCACATTCAATCAAAGGTTTTTTAGTGGCGAGAGCATTCGCACCGATGAAATGCACCCAGCCCACACACTGTGAAATCCGTTTGAATTTGATTTATTTTGTGTGTGTGTGTGTGTGTGTGTGTGTGTGTTTTTTAATCTTCTTTCTTTTTGGTTTGATTTTCATGCATTGTTTCATACTCACTATCCAGGGAAGGGTGTTGTGTCTTTTTCTCTTGCATTTTGTGAATCTAATGATGCACTTATGTTGCCCCACTTTTCCCTTCTCTTCATACCTTACCTACTAAAGGAGGGAATACCACTTTATTGGTAAGTGGATGTTAACCAAAAGGGAGTTGAAAAACAGAATAACCATTTAAAAAGCTATTAAAACAGGAAATGGGTCGCTGTTCACATCTCAGCAATTGTCTGCAGGACAAAACAAATCCACAAGCAAGTTCTATTGAGTAGAAGACCAAATGTTTTCTAATTCGATTGAATCTATTCTTGTGAATCTTTATTTCGTTCCTTCCATTTCTGTGATGTTCCGTCAAGTTGTCTATTTTAATTTTCTAGTTTTATTTTTCACCTTTTTTGTTTTTGTAGCTCTTTCTGAAAAATTGAACAAGTCCTCTTTCTCTACTGTATATATATATTCCAGTCTCTTTATACTCTCTCTCTGAACTTATTTTCTTTCACAGTTACGCATATATTTATATATTCCCTCTTTCCCCTCTTTTGTTTCGATTTTCTTTTTCGGGACTATTCTTTTCAAATCATTATGGTTTTGCATGCCGAGTATTGCATGCGCTGCACAATAGAGGACTGTCTATAAGCCAGAGAACAATCCTAGCACTTTCTTTTAGATATTTTTTTGCCAAGTACACGATAACGCTCTTTCACCCGGGAGGAACAAGAGTCTAATTTCACTGTTCTCTTTCTGTTTTTTTTGTTGTTTTTTTCACATTTATTTCTTTTCCCCTTTGGTTTGTTGGTTATCCTTCATCTACAGAAGCTTGGATCTCTGGCTCCGTCTCCTTCGAGCGCTTCTCCTCATCTGAGAGCTGTGAAACATCACCCCGCTCTTCCCAAGAGTCCCGGAGGATCCGCGCTCCCGCCGGGAGAGGACGACGAGTCGTCCGGGAGACGCAGCGGGAGACCGCGGGTTCGAGAGAAAACGTCTCGCTCGCCGGCGCACAGCAGCGACTCCCAGCGCGAGACGCACGCTAAAAACAAGAGTCAGAAGAAGTAAGAACATATTTTATTGTCTTAAATCTCTGCATTAACATTATATTTTATACAAATCAATTATATTACTACTAGGGCTGATTAATCGCATCCAAAATAAAAGTTTGTGTTTACATAATATATGTGGGTACTCTGTATATAATTATTTTATATATTTAAATACACACACATGCTTTTATATTTAATAAAAAAAATTTATTTGTATATCAAATATTCTTAAATATATACAGGCAAGCGTGTGTATTTATATATATATATATATATAAAATAATTATACACAGTGCACACACATACTTTTATTTTGGATGCGATTAATTGTTTGACAGCCCTAATTACTACTGGTCAAAAGTGTGTTTTTTTTTTTTTATGTATTTAAAGGAAGTCTCTTATGCTCACCAAGTCTGAATTGTGAAATATTATTAATTTCAAATATTTTTTTTTTAGGGCTGGTCAACGATTTATCACGATTAATCGCATCCAAAATAAAAGTTTGTGTTTACATAATATATGTGTGTGTACTGTGTGCAATTATTTTGTATACAAATACACACACATGCATGTATATATTTAAGAAATATTTGCATGTATATTTATATATAATTGATATTATTTATAAATTAGTGCTGTCAAATGATTAATCGCAATTAATCGCATCCAAAATAAAAGTTTGTGTTTACATAATATATGTGGGTGCACTGTGTGTAATTATTTTATATATTTAAATACACACACATGCTTGTATATTTAATAAAAACTATTATTTGTATATAAAATATTTATATTTCTATATAATATAAATTATTTATCAATCTTTACAGTATATACATAAAAATATTTCTTAAATATATACAGGCAAGTGTGTGTATTTATATATATATATATATATATAAAATAATTACACACGGTGCACACACATACTTTTATTTTGGATGCGATTAATCGCGATTAATCGTTTGACAGCCCTAATTACTACTGGTCAAAAGTGTTTTTTTTATGTATTTAAAAGAAGTTTCTTATGCTCACCAAGTCTGAATTGTAAAATATTATTAATTTAAAATAATGTTTGTTTGTTTTTTAGGGCTGGTCAACGATTAATCACGATTAATCGCATCTAAAATAAAAGTTTGTGTTTACATAATATATGTGGGTGTACTGTGTATAATTATTTTGTATATAAAAATTCACACACATTCAACATGTGTTATTTATATGTAAAATATTAATATTTATATTTCATATAAATTATGTATGAATATATGCAAATACTTCTTAAATATAAACATGCATGTGTGTGTATTTATATATAAAAAAATAATTATACGCACTACACACACATATATTATGTAAACACAAACTTTTATTTTGGATACGATTAATCGCGATTAATCGTTGCCCAGCCCTAGTTTTTTTCTATGTGAATATATAGTAAATTGTAATTTATTCTTGTGAATATTCAGCATTCAGTGTCACATGACCCTTCAGAAATTCAAATCACCTTAGAAAGAGCATTTCTATCTACAGTACACACACCGTGGGTCTGCTTACATCGACATGTTGTTCTTCATGTTAAGAAGCTGCTAAAGTCAGCGAATGACACAATGAACAAGTCACAATAATATTCACAATAACATTGATTTACATAATAATGAAGTAAACGTAATTATTTTATTTATCTTTATAAAGAAACCTCAATGCTTAACTGGCTCCTCTTGTTGGCCGATGTAACTTCTGTTGGTTGCAATTCGTAATCTCACCACTAGATGCCGCTTAAAAGTACACACTGCACCTTTAAGTTTCGGAGAAATAGTGGAACTCAAGGATATCAGACAGCATTTCTCCAGTCTACTCCTGTTTTCTCCCACAGAACCAAAGGATCTCATTCATCTAAGCGGCACCATCGCGGACGCGCTCAAACCCGGCACCGGAGTTCCTCTGTGTCACCGGGCCGGCACAAACACACGTCCAAGAAGAAGAAGAGCAAGAGCCACGGGACGGGCCGGCAGAGGAGCAGCTCCTGGAGCAGCGAGAGGTCTTCATCTCGAGATCACTCCAGAGAGTGTGTGTCCAGCAAGAACAAGTCCCCACACGCACGCCAGAACAACTCCAGGTACACACAGATTCATAGGAGAAACTCATTCATATTCATGAGATAAGCATTATGCATAACTACATGTAATTAACTCTCAACCAAACCGTAATCCTACCCTAGGGAGAGAGACAGCCCTCATCACTCGGATGCGGAGAGATCTCGTCGTCGTTCTCGCAGTTATTCCCCCATCCGGAAGAGACGGAGAGACTCGCCCAGCTTCATGGAGGCTCGCAGGATCACCAGGTACAGTTACAGCAGCGGTGTGAGACGGCAGGGCGAGCTCGTTCTTCATTCACAGGCTCCAGGGCTGCGTTTAACTCCACTTTTAGACATACGTTCATGAATTGACACACATCCGGAGGGATTTAAACGCAGCTCCTGGTCGCCCCCGCTGGTCGATGTCTGAACTACACCATTAAGGGGCAAAAGGCATTCAAAAGTAGTCGTGCATTAAAGCATATTTTGAGCAAATGTTTCATTATATTTATTGCAAAGGTTCATTAAGCATGAAATGGTTGTTTTTTCACAGTAGTTAGGTCTGCTTTATTTCTATAGTGCTTTTTATAGTGAGTGTTTCAAAGCAGCTTTACAGAGATAACAGGAGAATAAAGCAACAAAAATTTGTCAAAGTAGTCCAGCTTAAGTAAGTACAGTGATGGTTCATTTCTGTAGTCTAAAAGTTATTAGTTTAGTTAGTTTATATATTGTATCTGGATGTCACATGACATTTACAACTTCGGTGATTGGCTCCTAAATATGAAAAGAAAATATGATTATGAACCACTCAAATGGGGAATAAGAAATATGCACATTTTCTCTTTAGTTTAGGGAATTCATAGCAAATAAATACATAGACCGGTGTTGTTTTAGGATTATGTAAATACTAGTATTTATTCATATTTGTAATTATTGTTTTTTTTTTTTTATTTACATTTAAGTTTAAGTTTTAGTAGAAGTTTTTCATCAAATATTTTTATTTTATTCTATTTCAGCTTTATTTCAGTTACCAAAAACGATTCACAGTAACAACACTGGTAAAGTAAAGCAGCACTGACACCTGCAGGCCGGTCTGTGCACTGCATCATTTAAGTGTTTGAACTGTTCATAAGCATTATAATCTGCATTAATTGGAAAGCAGTGGGAAATATTGTTTTCTTCTCTGAGCTCTGATCTGTCAGGTGTGCTCACTCTCTCCAGTTTGAAGGCTTTTGATGGCGACATCACACCAGAATGATGCTGATCTGCAGGCATGGTTACCATGGTAACTGTTGTCATGCATCAGGACCCCCTGGTTCACTCCTGAAGCACAAGAGTACAACTGCCCCTCCTTACTATATCTGTCTCTTTACCTTCCGTCTCACACACACACACACACACACACACACACACACACACACACACACACACACAAACAAACACACACACACACACACACTCATTCACTCACTTACTCACTTACTCACAAACAAACTCACTCACACAAACACTCACTAACTCACACACACTCACTCACTCACAAACTCACTCACTCACACAAAAACTTACACAAATTCTTACTCACTCACTCACTCACTCACTAACTTATTCATACAAACACTCGCTCACTCACTCACTTACTCACAAACAAACTCACTAACTCACACACTCACACACTCACTCACTCACACACACACACACACACACACACTCACACACTCACTCTCTCACACACTCACTAACTCACACAAACACTCACTCACAAACAAACTTACTCATACAAACACTTACACAAAAACTTACTTACTCACTCACTCACTAACTTACTCACACAAACACTCACTTACTCACTAACTCACACACTCACTCACAAACAAACTCACTAACTCACACAAACACTCACACAAACACTCACTCACTCACACACACTCACTTACTCACAAACAAACTCACTAACTCACACAAACACTCACACAAACACTCACTCACACAAACACTCACTTACTCACTCACACACTCACTTACTCACAAACAAACTCACTAACTCACACAAACACTCACACAAACACTCACTCACTCACTCACTCACACACTCACTTACTCACAAACAAACCCACTAACTCACACAAACACTCACACAAACACTCACTCACACAAACACTCACTTACTCACTCACACACTCACTTACTCACAAACAAACTCACTTACTCACACACTCACTTAATCACTCACTCACTCACACACTCACACACACACTCACTCACAAACAAACTCACTAACTCACACAAACACTCACACAAACACTCACTCACTCACTCACTCACACACACTCACTTACTCACAAACAAACTCACTTACTCACACACTCACTTAATCACTCACTCACTCACACACTCACACACACACTCACTCACAAACAAACTCACTCACTCACACAAACACTCACACAAACACTCACTCACTCACTCACTCACACACACTCACTTACTCACAAACAAACTCACTAACTCACACAAACACTCACACAAACACTCACTCACACAAACACTCACTTACTCACTCACACACTCACTTACTCACAAACAAACTCACTAACTCACACAAACACTCACACAAACACTCACTCACTCACTCACTCACACACTCACTTACTCACAAACAAACCCACTAACTCACACAAACACTCACACAAACACTCACACAAACACTCACTCACTCACTCACTCACACACACACACACACACACACACACACACACACTCACTTACTCACAAACAAACTCACTAACTCACACAAACACTCACTCAAAAACTCAAACACTCACTCACAAACAAACTCACTCACTAACTTACTCACAAAAACACTCACTTACTCACTAACTCACACAAACACTCACTCACAAACAAACTCACACAAACACTCTCACTCACTCACTCACTCACTCACACACTCACTCACTCACACAAACACTCACTCACACAAACACTCACTCACTCACACACTCACTCACTCACACAAACACTCACTCACTCACTCACTCACTCACACAAACACTCACTCACTCACTCACTCACTCACACAAACACTCACTCACTCACTCACACACGCACACACACACAAACACTCACTCACAAACAAACTCACACAAACACTCTTACTCACTCACTCACTCACTCACTCACTCACACACACACACGCACACACACACACTAGATTGTGGCACGGATCAGAATCTCTTCGTTCAGTCCGAGTCATATAACTCTCTTTAGCTTTAGCGTCCTCAGCTAACCTCACAGGAACACAGCGCTTGCTAACAGCTGCTCACCGCAAATGCTAAAAGCTAATGGAGTGTGAATGTGTATCTAAACATACTCTGGCTGTGTCCAAAATCACATACTCTCTTGAGCAGCTACATATTTTGAATGAGTAATAACTTTACGATTGCTATTTTTTTTTCCTTATACCATGAGTATATGAAGTATAAATGTATTTACATAGATCATCCGAGTTTGTGTTGCCTACACTTTTATGAGTAAACCTGAACATACTTCTTTTGTCACATACGCATTTTGGCCTACTATTTAGTAGGGAAGTATGCGATTTGGGATGCAGCCATTAAGAACTAATGTTTCTCTTTGAAGACGGAGCCCATGGCGTGTGTGATTTCACGATGATACCGCAGAATTAGTGTGTGTTTAACTCTCACTAACCAAAGCTGAACGTCCTCTCTCAGACATTTTCTCTTACAGAAACTAATCATCACTGCAGCACACTGACACTTCCACCACTTTGACCCAAATGTGATTATATGTTATTTAAGTTCAGACTGAGATAACAATGTTTTATGAATACGCTAATTTTTTTCATGGTTTTTAGCTGGTCCAATGTGGTCGATTAAGTTAATCACAGCAGGGTCACCTAAAAATGATAACATCTAAATGAACTGTTTTATTCAAGTGAAAAATATGACTTTAATATTGAAAGATTGAGAACCCCGTATGTGTGAAGGATTCGCTGGTGAGAGTGAGATTACGCTGATAGAGATAAAGCTAGGCGTTGGACCAGCGAGAAACGGCTGCCATTTAAAACAACATACACTCACTTTCTTTTCTGGATGAAAGTGATAAGTGACATTTATTGAAGCTTGTTTCCGCCACAGAATAAAACATTTTAAAAGATAATTACGACTTTTTTTTGACAACTGATTTTATAACACTCGACTCAACCATGACTTTATAACATTCAATTCTGACTTTACAACACACAATTGGAACTTTATATCACGCAATTCTGACCTAATAACACAATTCTTACTTTATATCTCGCAATTTTGACTTTATAACTCACAATTCTGACTTTTTAATCACACAAATCTGACTATAACACTCAATTGCGACTTTATCTTGCAATTCTGACTTTATATCACGCAATTCTGACTATAACAAACAATTGCGACTTTATATCTCGCAATTCTGACTTTATAACCCAATTCTGACTTTATATCACACAAATCTGACTAACACGCAATTCTGACTTTATATCACTCAATTCTGACTTTATCACACAATTCTGCCTTTATATCTCGCAATTCTGACTAAAACAAACAATTGCGACTTTATATCACACAATTTTGACTATAATGCAATTGCGACTTTATCATGCAATTCTGACTTTATATCACACAATTCCAGTGTTGGGAGTAACGCATTACAAAAGTAATACATTACAGTAACATATTACTTTTTGCTGTAACGCAGTAGTGTAAGGCATTACTAATCAATTTTCAGTAATATTTTACTCGTTACATGTTCAGTGAGGCTTGTATTACAGTTGTATTACAGTGTATTGTCTGCTTTTACTTCTTAAAGGCAACAGACTATGTGAAAGTTTTAAAGCAGTCTTTTAGTGCCGGTTCAGAGCGGTCGCGTCTGTAACATTGTTTTTTCCTCATAAATGCGAACACGAAAACTAAAATAAAATGAATAATGAATGAATATTTTAAGTTCTATGGAGACTGGAGAACCAAAGCTTCCTCATCCGATTTGCGCAGTGTAAATAACAGAATTACAAAAAATATATTTTGCAATTTTTTTGTCACGCATGAATGTGTGTCTTTTCCCTAATATTAAAAATAAAACATAGACTGATATTTGTCTAATGTCTGCAGTCCTTTAAGGAAGTAGCCTATATACGTTTCAATACATGTATTTTCAGAGAATTTTTATTTCAAGTTTTGACTGCAAATGTCATTGACTTCCCCAATTTTAAATAATTTATCCTCAACTAGTTTTGTGGTGTAGGTCTACGTATTTTATAATGTTAACTTCAAATAATACTAACAGCCTAATTTAAAGATAAGGCAGCATTGGATCTGGACGGTAAGGAGAATAACGCTGGAGTTGGAAGAGGTGTGTTGCGATTCTGTAGGTTCGTGGATCTGAGTCGCGTGGCGAATCGCGAATCGCGATTTCGGTTTCATATTGCATATCGTTACAGCCCAAAAGTTAAGTTCTACTTAGTTATTTTGGTGAAAGTAACTCAAAAGTAATACATGAGTAATGTAACGAATTACAATTCTGAGATAGTAATATTGTAAGGTAATGAATTACTTTTAAATAACAGTAACAAGTAATACCTAATGTATTACAGTTTGGAAGTAACTTGCACAACACTGCACAATTCTGACTATAACAAACAATTGCGATTTTATATCACACAATTCTGACTTTATAACGCAATTCGGCCTTTACAACACAATTTTGAATTTATAACTCACAATTCTGACTTTATATCACGCAATTCTGACTTTATATCACGCAATTGCGACTTTATCACGCAATTCTGACTTTATATCTCGCAATTCTGACTAAAACAAACAATTGCGACTTTATATCACACAATTCTGACTTTATAACGCAATTCGGCCTTTACAACACAATTTTGAATTTATAACTCACAATTCTGACTTTATATCACGCAATTCTGACTTTATATAACGCAATTCTGACTTTATATAACGCAATTGCGACTTTATCATGCAATTCTGACTTTATATCTCGCAATTCTGACTATAACAAACAATTGCGATTTTATATCACACAATTCTGACTTTATAACGCAATTCGGCCTTTACAACACAATTTTGAATTTATAACTCACAATTCTGACTTTATATCACGCAATTCTGACTTTATATAACGCAATTGCGACTTTATCACGCAATTCTGACTTTATATCTCGCAATTCTGACTAAAACAAACAATTGCGACTTTATATCACACAATTCTGACTATAACGCAATTGCGACTATCACGCAATTCTGACTTTATATCACACAATTCTGAGTTTATAACGCAATTGTGACTTTATCACGCAATTTGGACTTTATAACACAATTCTGACTTTATATCACGCAATTCTGACTATAACAAACAATTGCGACTTTATATCACGCAATTCGGACTTTATATCTCGCAATTTTGACTTTATAACTCACAATTCTGACTTTAACGCAATTGCGACTTTATCACGCAATTCTGACTTTATATCTCGCAATTCTGACTAAAACAAACAATTGCGACTTTATATCACACAATTCTGACTATAACGCAATTTCGACTATCACGCAATTCTGACTTTATATCACGCAATTCGGCCTATAACAAACAATTGCGACTTTATATCACACAATTCTGACTATAATGCAATTGCGACTTTATCACGCAATTCGGACTTTATAACGCAATTTTGACTTTATAACTCACAATTATGACTTTATATCACGCAATTCTGACTTTATAACTAGCAATTGTGACTTTATATCACACAATTCTGACTTTATATCACACAATTCTGACTATAACGCAATTGCGACTATAACGCAATTCTGACTTTATATCACGCAATTCTGACTAAAATAAACAATTGCGACTTTATATCACACAATTCTGACTTTATAATGCAATTGCGACTTTATCACGCATTTCAGACTATATAACACAATTTTGACTTTATATCACGCAATTCAGACTTTATAACGCAATTTTGACTTTATATCTCAGAATTGCGTGATATAAAATCGCAATTGCATGTTATGAAGTCAGAGTGACGTTTTCTGTTTTGTTTTTCATCCTGTGGCAGAAACAAGCCTCCACAGATATTACATTGACGGCACACAGCGCACATTTGCTTGTTGAGTGGTCAAAGTGGTGTTCAAGTGCCTATGAATTTTTGACGTGTACGTGTCCGCAGTATATAATCTCTCCGTCTGTTTTGTTTAGCGCACGCAAGCGGCCGATCCCGTACTACCGGCCGAGCCCGTCCTCTTCCAGCTCCGCCAGCAGCTTCAGCAGTTCCAGTCGCAGTCGCAGCCGCAGCTACAGCAGTTTCAGCAGCCGCAGTCGCAGTCGCTCCAGGAGCCCGAGTCCCACACACAGTTACTACAGCCAAAGCAGCTACGAGAGTCCCGGCTTCTGAGACCCACTGAAGGTACGCAGGGGGGGCGTCAGAGAACAGCTCAAGCGTGCAGGACAGCAGGATCTGCGCTGGAGAAATGCAGCGGGTCTCTCTAAAACGTCAGGGTGGAGTAACACTGAAAAGATTCAAAACTGAACACAAATAATAGGTTAAAGGTGAAGAGGGTAATCACACTGCAAATGAAAAAGTGTATTTTTTTGTCTTGTTTTACAGTACAAATATATCAATATTCTTAAATCAAGATACATTTATTTGAGAAGGTCAAATAACATACAAAAATTACATAATGTTTCCTGGAAAATGTATCAAAAGTGAGTTTATGCTTAAAACAAGCAACAATATTTTTATTATATTTTTCTTGTTTTAAGCATTAACTCACTTTTGATATTATTATTTTAACCCCATTTGCAGGTTTTTTTTATTTAAGCAAAACTTTTTGATCAATTGAGTATCATTTGAGTAAATAATACTGTATACTGTAATACTGTAAGTAAGAAAATAATATTTTGACAGTGTGATGCAAATCCTCTCAATTAATTGTTTGTAGTTTTGAACCTCAAGAAAATATTTGTATCTGTTCTTTATTTCCACAATGGCATTATTATTTTTTATTCTTGTTTTAAGCAAAAACTCATTTCTTTGGCCTCATACAGTAGCATTGCCTAAATCATGTTTATTAAGAAATTATGCGATTTACGTGTACTTAAGTACGTGTATCTTGATTTTAGAAAGTTGAGATATTTGTCCTAGAAAACAAGACAAAAGTATATTTTAAATATTACATACTTCACCCTTAACTTAGACTTTGTTCATAGAGCGAAACTTGTATTTATTTATTTATTTATTTATTTATTTATTTTTGGTGTGTCCAATTCAAATCCATTTTTTTTTCAAGAAAATGCATAAAATCAGATTTTTCTGTTCTTTTTTCCACAATGACTCGTAATAATACTACTAATAACAAATGACAAATTATGTAGATACACTGAATATTAAATCCACTGTCTGATGCGAAACCGTCCTAAAGAGCGGACGGATTCGTGTGCAGCACCAACAAAACATTTTAAATAACTGCAAACGTTACATAATAAAATACAGCCGGTCTGTACAGATTAAAACCAGTTTTAAGTCCCAACCCTGTAAGATGCTGACTCGCACTTATGATGCACAGAGATATTGATGCTGTCAGCATTTTTGTATTAAACATATTCAATGTTACAAATAGATCCAGTGTCTCTATTTAAAGACTAAAAGGCCTCAAGAACAAAGATAAGACGAGCACTTTTTTTCCTGAAATTCTTCCACGCTGCAAAAATAACCAAAAAAAAAACACACTGGGTTATGAAATAGAGACTAATCGTGATCTAAAAATCAAGAGACTATAATCCCACACTGAAGAAACAAAGCAAGAACAAAATATTACATTTTACAGTAGCTTATGATTTGGGTGAATCTCATAAAGACGAGAAACAAGAAATTATATGTTGTACGAAAAAATTAAGCCTGTTTAAGCATCACAAAGATTTTGTGAATTTTGACTTTATTTCCATAACAATTAAGTGCATTTAACACAAATATTAACTTAACTATTATATATATATATATATATATATATATATATATATATATGCACACCATTTTTTTTATTTAAGTTACTGACAATTGTGTAGTTTAAATGTGTATATTTAGTCTTTTTAATAATCTTTATCTTTCTGGAGCTCTGAGTAAAGTTTACACCAAAAATACCCGAATAACAGACAGACGTCAAAGATTAATTAAGAACTCTTTATTTTATATTGCCAACATTGAAGACACCTGATGTTGACAAGCAGAATCATTGAATTTAAAACAAACACTGATCACAACAATGGTGAGTTATTAATCGTTTTACTCATTTTAAATGGTTAACTTTTAAGGAATTAATTTGATTAATTATTACTCAATTCTAATTTGTTCAATTTAATTAATAATATTGCTTGTAATCTGTTGCCACAATTTTTTTGATTAGATAAAGCGTATTATTTTTTACAGTGTGAGGAGCACCAGAGGGTTAAACATGCTTCATTTTATTTATTTATTATGCAATTATAAATTTTTTGTTTATTTTTATTTTTAACTTTTTTTGAGATTCACCCGTTTATTATGTAAAAAAGCACATCTGTTTTTTGCTTTGTTTTGTTATAACGACTGAACGTCAGGATGTTTTAGTTTGAATATTTCCGCTGCAAGTTTTGGCTGTAAACTATGCACTGTATATTCCCAGTTATACGCCCGATTATAAAGGCTTGGTATGTGGAAAAGCTTGGCATGATGCAGAGGAGAGTGTGTGTGTGTGTGTGTGTGTCCCCTCCTGTACTCTCGGATCTCTGTGGAAAATCCATATCTGATGCACCTATAATGTCCATTTTGGAGATGTGATATTTCTTATTATATACAGTATTCTACTTTGGCTGTGTTTAGTGCGTATGGATACGGTTCGAGCTCTGTGTTGTACAGTTGTTCTCTGTCTCTAGTGTAGGTGCACTTATACCTGATACCAGGCTGCAAAAATATACACGCACATTTATTCCGTGATGCTATTTATTTAATATTTGTTGCATATTTATTTTGTTATTTATTACCTTTTTTTTTGGGTCTGAGAAAATGTTTTTATAATCTGTGCGTGTTGCACGTTTGCAACGTTTGTACTGACGAGCTTCTGCATCCTTTATAGTCAACATGAAGACTTTATTAATACATATTCCTGATCTTATGTTCAAGGATTCATCCATGCACGTTATTCCAAAACTGAACAACTTTTTCCACCTCTGAAACTTTGCTTGCGGATAAAACAACAGGTTTTTCTTTAATATGCTGTCACTCTGAAATACGAAGAATCATGTTGACCGTAAATGCAGAACTACACTTTGAAATGATTTTTTTAAGCAGAAGACTTAAACTTGTGGTAACACGTTACTTGAAGGGGTTTGCATTAGACTGACATTGTCAAACAATGTCATATTTGCATTCAAAATGTCATAATGACATTTAATGACAGTTGTCATACACCCCTTCAAGGAAAGTGTTAGCACGCTTGTTGTTTTACGAGTTTGTATTTTGCAAATATTTATTATAATTTATTGTACTGTTTTTCTCGTCTCATTCCCTCCTTCAAATGGAGACTGATCTGGCCTTTTATCAGCTCTCTTTGTCTTTCTCTCCTGGAAAGAGTTAATAAAGGAGGCGGATCATGTGAACTTTGACCTTACGATGCAGGAATCGGCCTCAGTCTTCCTTTCTGTGTGTCTCGCCGCCAGTGTTATATGATTTTACACACTCCTGTTGATTCAATAATGTGAGTTATGAGAACTTCCCAACTGTATAAAGTCAGTAGATTTAGTGACCAGTCATGATTAAACACAATAAAAGTATCTGCAAATGAATCCTCTTTTGAGTTTTGTCTTGTTTCTTGTGCTCAGATGATGAAAACAAAGCGCATTTCAGCTAAAAGAGTATTATTACGTATATAATATACTTTCAAATATATAAGTTTAGTTTAGTTTATTATTATCATGCATATTCCTAAGATATTGGCTGTTTATTAGTTCTTAAAGGTACATTGTGCAGGATTTTTGCAGTAAAATATCCAAAAAAACACTAGGCCAATGTTATATATTTTGTTTAGTTGATTACTCACAATATCTCAAATGTTTCCAACTATTTGTAAATTGTGAGAAAATTGTGATTTTTAACAGAGGAAACGGGGCGTGTGAGCAGTCGCCAGTCAATGACGTCATATCCACGTTACCCTCGGTTTCCGCCAGGTTTGACCTCGTACTGCAATGGTAACCATGGCGACTGATGTGGACAACTGGGTCGGTTATGCCCGTTATGCGAGCTCAACAGCATGAGCGAAAGTTATGTGTAGTTATGCGCATGTGTGTTTCCCTCATATTAAATTATTAAATATAAAACGCCTTTTTTCACATTCATTTTGGAGGGTCATAGAAAATGTATTTCTGGTCTGTTTTGACGCCGATGGCCCCTTAAATTAAAAACGAACAGTCTGGCTTAAGCAGTCTTTTTTTTTCAATGAAAAAAAAATTAAAATATCATTTTGGTGATCAAATTTCTCAAAGTTTTAAGGGATGAAACGATTGACTACAGGGGGACTTTAAATACTAGACACTGTTGGAATAAGTTCTAGTTTCTAAAAAAAAAATAGTACTAGCATGAAAATAGATACTAATACGCTTTGAATGTAAATGTGGCTTGCCATATGCAGTGTGTTATTCTGATCATGTCTTTCAGTTTCTTACACTCTCAGAAAAAAAGGTACAAAAGCTGTCACTGGGGCTGTACCTTTTCAAAAGGTACACTTTTGTACCCAAAGGCTGCATATTGCTACCTTAGTGGTACATATTAGCACCTAAAATGTACATATTAGCTCCTGAAATGTACTGTACACATTAACACTTCAAATTTACATTTTAGCACCTAAAATGTACATATTAGGACCTAAAATGGACATATTAGCTCCTGAAATGTACACATTAACACTTAAAATGGACATGTTAGCACCTAAAACGTACATATTAGCACCTAAAATGTACATATTAACACCTAAAATGTACTTATTATCACCTAAAATGTACATATTGACACCTAAAATATACATATTGACACCTAAAATGTACATATTAGCACCTAAAACGTACATATTAGCACCTAAAATGTACACATTAACACCTAAAATGTACATATTAGCACCTAAAATGTACATATTAACACTTAAAATGTACATATTGACACCTAAAATGTACATATTAATACTTAAAATGTACATATTAGCACCTAAAAATTTAATTATTAGCACCTAAAATGTACATATTTTACACCTAAAATGTACATATTAACACCTAAAATGTACATATTAGCACCTAATATGTACATATTAACACATAAAATGTACATATTGACACCTAAAATGTACATATTAACACTTAAACTGTACATATTAGCACCTAAAAATTTAATTATTAGCACCTAAAATGTACATATTTACACCTAAAATG
Organism: Pimephales promelas; assembly: GCF_016745375.1. The sequence continues at coordinate 981,221 of NW_024121976.1, read as the reverse complement.
TACATATTAACACCTAAAATGTACATACTAGCACCTAATATGTACATATTAACACTTAAAATGTACATATTAACACTTAAAATGTACATATCAGCAATTAAAAAGTACATATTAGCACCTAAAATGGAAAAGGTACAGCCCCCAGTGACAGCTTTTGTACCTTTTTTTCTGAGAGTAAGTGTGTGGCGCTGGACACACTCATGTGATCCCGCCGGATCTGTGTCTGGAAGGTTCCTGCTCTTTCCCGTTCACCGTGGAAAATAATGGAACGGTTGTATTTATAGACCAGTGAGCTCGAAACTGGAGTCGCTCCACTTCTCTGTTCTATAATCTTCTTTGATTCGCTTCTTCCAGAGTTTTTGAGTTGCAGAACAATCCAGACTCCATAAAAGCTGCTTGTATGTTTGAATAGAAGGGAAAATAATTACTTTTATTGAGTTTTTTTTGTTTTTATCCTAATATGAAGAATACGGCTTTTGAGGTCTTGCTACATAGTCTTTGCATATAAATGCACAATATACAGCAGCACCACGACTCCTTGTGCATAAATATATGTAGAGGACTTTTATTGTTCCTTCATTCCTCCGATCTCGCCTAAATCATCTATCAGCACGTGTGTTTGGGTCTGTCTCTGCTGACTCAGTTTGTGTGCTTTACAACAATCCCAGATTCCTCCGCTCCAGTGTCATGACAGGAATGTGTGTGTGTGTGTGTGTGTGTGTGTGTGTGCGCCAGGAAAGTCACTTCAGGAAGGCTTTGCCTCGGATGCCATTCTCATGCAAGGGCTTCCGTAAATAAACATTCGAGTCAATTCTATAAATATCTGGATGTGTGTGTGTGTGTGTGGGGGGGTCATTAGTGTGGAAGGGCCAATACGTTCTTACACTGCAAAAATGCTTTTCTTACTTAGTACTATTTATCTTCTTTCCAGTCAAAAAATCTAAAAAAAATAATATTCACTCTTAGAAGAAATGGTTCTATTTAGAACCAGAAATGGTTCCATCCCCCGCTTCATATATGGAACTCCAAAATGGTTCTATATAGAACCTTTTTTTCTGGTAAAAGGTTCTATTGGCCAAGTACGGAACCCCAGGGTTCTATATAGAACCCAGAGGAACCCTTTTTTATGAGTGTATAGAACCTTTTAGGGGTTCCAAATACGTAGCACAGATAGAACCTTTTAAGGTTCTATATAGAACCTTTTCTTCTAAGAGTGTTGTTTCTGTTTGATTTGGCTTTTTTTTAAGCAACAACTCACTTCATTTTGATTTATTTCCCTAGAAAACAAGACATAATAAATGCATCTCGATTTAATAATTTTTAGATATTTGGCATATTTATTATATATTTAACATTTTTTGCCTTGTATGAATTGCGGCTTTGGCGTATGCTTCTTATTATGGTATATGAAATCTTTCAGAATCGTGATATATAAATCAAAGATTACAATCTGAAACATCTCAGTATCTACAGTTCTGCATTTGGCGGATGTTTTTATCCATTTCATCATTCCCTGGGAATCGAACCCATGACCTTTGCGTTGCGAGCATTCTCCCATTTTTCATGCAGTTATGTGTTTCTGGCATCATACACAATGCAGGAATGGAAATGTCCCATGCGAGGCCATCCGTGACTTTATCTGGACAATAACTTTATTCTAGATCTGCTGTAAAGCCGATACAATTTCGGTAAGACTTTATTTTGATGGTCCCTTTTGAACATTCTGTTAACTTATAAGTAACTTTGCAACTACATGTCAACTTATTCTAACCCTACCAGTGTACTAATACTCTACTCACACTCTAATGAGAGTTAGTACAAGTAGGTGCAAAGTTACTAATAGACAACAGAATGTGTTAAAGGCACTATCAAAATAAATCTCCTAAATCTGTGTAAAGCTGCTTTGAAACACTCTATATTGTTAAAAAGTGCTGTAATAATTAAGTAGATTTGACTGTTTTTGGCATCCTACACAATACAGGAATGAAAATGTCTCATGCAAAGCCGTCCGTGAATAGACATTCTAGTCACTTCCATAAATATCCGGATGGGAGGAGGTGTCAGTGTGAAAGGGGGTCGGCCAGTACGTGCTTATAAATCCCAGCTCTCCCAGACAGGACACAACACTCTCCTGAAAACTTTCAGAGCGAGAACTGAAACTCAAGCCATGGCCGAGAGACGGATCCCCTTCAGCTTTATGCACGGCTCATCCTGGGACCCTTTCCGGGACTGGTACCAGGGCAGCCGGCTCTTCGACCAAACCTTCGGGATGCCTCCCTTCTCCGAGGAGATGCCCACTTTCCCGAGCACGCACTGGCCGGGATACATGCGCTCCTTCGGACATCCGGACATGGCCTGTCTAATGCAGAGTCCAGCCCAGATGCCCATGTCTCCTCCCGCCGCGATGATTCCTCCCAACTACGGCCGGGCCTTCTCCCGACAGCTGAGCTCGGGAATGTCCGAGATTAAGCAGACTCAGGACGCCTGGAAGATCAGCCTGGATGTCAATCACTTCGCCCCCGAGGAGCTGACGGTGAAAACCAAAGATGGAGTGGTGGAGATCAGCGGTGAGCACTTTATCTCATAATTACGAGTCGTATCTCATCATTTTAATTTATTGTGTCACAATTATGTTTTTATCTCATAATTATGACTTAGTATCACATCATTTCACCTTAGTGTGTCATAATTATGTTTTTTATCTCATAATTATGACTTAGTATCTCATCATTTCAATTTATTGTCATAATTATGTTTTTAATCTCATAATTATGACTTAGTATCTCATCATTTCACCTTAGTGTGTCATAATTATGTTTTTATCTCATAATTATGACTTAGTATCTCATCATTTCAATTTATTGTCATAATTATGTTTTTATCTCATACTTATGACTTAGTATCACATCATTTCACCTTAGTGTGTCATAATTATGTTTTTTATCTCATATTATGTTTTTATCTCATCATTTCACCGTAGTGTGTCATAATTGTGTTTTCATCTCATAATTATGACTTTGTATCTCATCATTTCAATTTATTGTGTCATAGTTATGTTTTTTATCTCATAATTATGACTTAGTATCACATCATTTCACCTTAGTGTCATAATTATGTATTTTTTATCTCATAATTATGACTTAGTATCTCATCATTTCAATTGATTGTATCAAAATTGTTTTTAATCTCCTAATTATGACTTATTATCTCATAATTTCAACTCATTGTGTCATAATTATGTTTTTATTTCCTAATAATAACTTAGTATCTCATAATTTCAACTTATTGTGTCATAATTGTGATTTAGTGTCTCATAATGTCAACTTATTTTGTTTGTGTCATAATTATGTTTTTATCTCATAATTATGACTTAGTATCTCATAATTTCAGCTTGTGTCATAATTATGTTTTTATCTCATAATTATAACTTAACATCTCTTAACTTTTCACAATTATGACTTTTTATGTCCAATAATCGCAACAAACATTGTGCTTTACTTCTAAAAAGAAAAAGTCTCATCTTTCAAATTGTGTCCATTTTATAACGAAATTCAAACAATAAATGACGTTTTGACGCTCTTAAATGTCACATGACAGATCGCAGTATACCTTAAATAGCAGTTAAAGGAACACTCCGACTTTTTGGGACTTTAGCCTATTCACCTTACCCCCCAGAGTTAGATAAGTCCATACATACCTTTTTCATCTCCGTGCGTGCTATAAGTCTGTTTGACGCACCCACCGCTAGCCTAGCTTAGCACAAAGACTGGATGTGAATGGTTGCAGCTTTCATACTAATCCAAATGAGTGACAAAATAACGCAAACGTTTTCCTATTTACATGTTGTGGTTTGTATAGTCACAGAGTGTGCAAATATCAAGGCCATATGAGACACAGACATCTTTTGACCGTATAAATACTATATTTTCTGAAGGCGAAGCACTGCTACTTGGGCAGAGTGATAACAATCACCTGAGACGCACCGTGACGAGGAGCAGAGAGTTCGCTTCGCTCAGCGTTGGAATAAAGAGTCAGCAATTACTAACGTTAGATAGAAAAGCATAGTTTATCATGGGTGTTTGCTTTATTGTATGAGCTGTGACAATAAACAGGGGAGACCAGGTAATACAGTACCATGTTTCATTGATTTCCAACCAAAAACGCACCCAGATTTATAAATATTACATGAATAAATAATTATTATTACAGGAATCAATATATTTTAAATGCAATTTATTAGCTGAACCAAATGTAGGCTATTTAGCCTATATAATATACAGTATTGCATTACTATAGGATAGAATAAGGGGAAAGTAATAGCACAAATTGTTTTTGCACAATGAACTCACAGCCTATCGTACCCTTTTGCACGCTCAAGTTCGTTATTTCCATGGTTATTTCAAATTTAGGCTACTAGGCGCGCCGCGCGCAGGGTGCAAGTTCAACGCAGTGAACGCGCTCGTTTATTTTCCCCCAAGCGCGTCCGCACCGCATCAAGATAAAAACATATTCATACCCTAATCATATAATAGTGTCAGTAACGTTACATTAGATCTGGCTAAAGGCACTGTTACAGTAGGTCATCTAAAAACACTTACCTCAGCCGCAGGTGATCCACTTGTCCTGTCTGTGCTATCGATGGGATGGCCGTATCCTTCAGCACATTATGGTCCGTGTGGCAAATTCCATTTTTTCAAAATAGTCGTCCTCATTGAAATGTACCGAGCAAACGTAATGTCCCTTGATAATCTTAGGTGTGTTTGGATCAATATCCAGAGTAAGTTAGCCATTTCTTCATCCAGTCAGCGTTTTTAGTTGGAATTCTGTGAAACATGGTTACCTCCCCTGTTTACAGTCGCAGCTATTTACAATAGAGCGAAAACCCATGACTCTAAACTACGCTTTTACTATTTATAAATTGCTGACTCTATTACCCAAACACTGAGCGAACTCTCCGCTCCTCACCACGGCGTGTCTCCGGTGATGCGGTTATTACGCCGTCAAAGTAGCAGTGCTTCGCCTTCAGAGAATAGTTCCCAGGTTTTATACGGTTAAAAGATGTCTGTGTCTCATTTGACTTTGTTATTTGTACATTATGTGACTATGCAAATCACAACATGTAAATAGGAAAACGTTTGCGTTATTTTGCCACTCATTTGGATCAGTATGAAAGCTGCAACCAGTCACATCCAGTCTTTGTGCTAAGCTAGGCTAGCGGTGGGTGCGTCAAACAGACTTATAGCACGCACGGAGATGAAAAAGGTATGTATGGACTTATCTAACTCTGGGGGGTAAGGTGAATAGGCTAAAGTCCCAAAAAGTCGGAGTGTTCCTTTAAATATAATAGGCTCTGTTATTAATTGCAACCAATATTATATTTTACCAAATGGGAGGGTTCTCTGTATAGTTTGCAGCATTACTATTGGTAGACTTTTTGTGTTATAATTAAATATGATTTACCAAAGCGACTCTTCTTATGTGGTGTACATGCATAAGGAACAGAGGTGGGCTTAAAGTATTGCTGAATAACAGATGTTTCTGGGGGAAAGCTGAATCTTCATAGGGCGGGCTAAATGGCCAGCTAAATTCCTGAGATATTACACAGCCAGAGCACAGAGAGGCTCAAATGTGTGAGCGAGTTATTGCTCTTAGCTCATTGTGAGACTTACGTTCGTAGCTTTGTGTCATTTAACATTTCAAGATCTTTGATTTTTGGTATGGAAAAGAAGCGCATCAGATTTCAGAAGTGAAATAGGGAGCATTAATGTTGATCTTGTGACGTAATTGGACTCTCATATCACATCCATCTCGGTGTTGGTCTGTATCAGATGATCAGGGTCTTCTGGGGTTTGTTGTCTAAACAATCAGAGCCGATGCTGGGTTACCCAGAGTTTGAGCTTTGATGAACGCTGAAAGGACAGCGAGGTCAAATGACCCATGTGATTTAGAGGAAACATTAACATGAAGCTCAGTCAATGTTCGGTTAAACACTCATTACCGTCACATTAATTCACATGATAATGCGAAACAATCCTAGCTTGTTGCTAAACTCTAAACAAGGCAGGGTCTTTTTAACCCAAATTTGGGTCAAATATGGACAAACCCAGCCATTGGGTTATATTTTTAAATGCATTTTTAAAGGGTTGTTTTTTGTCCATATTTGACCCAAATTTGGGTTAAATCAACCCAGTAATCTCTATTTTTAATATAAAAATAGCAGTGAATGAATGTAACGAAGTACAAATACTTCGTTACTTTACTTAAGTACATTTTTCACGTATCTTTACTTTACTTAAGTAGAATAAATAGTGCATACTTTTTACTTCGTTACATTTTGCAGCAATTATTATACTTTCTACTCCACTACATTTCTACAACTTCTGTTACTTTTTCGTTACATTTTCTGATCAGTTTTTCCCCTGCCAAAAACGTAATCTGACCGTAGGCTACGTTCGTTGCACGTTTGTCTCACCAGTGACGTTTGGTTGCCATAGATACATGCGTCTTGCACGCAGTGTGTTTATCATGCAATTTATACGCGAAAATGTGTTTTTACATGCATAGGAAACACACCGTGTGTAATATACGTTTGGTTAGGATTATGGCAAGCCAAGAGGTTCAGAATTACACCATAAATGAATTGCGTTTACTGCCAAACATACACTCTAAAAAATGCTGGGTTGTTTTAACCCAATTTTGGGTCAAATATGGACAAACCCGAAATGTTGGGTTAAAAATGTAATGTAAAAATTTAACCCAACGGCTGGGTTAGTCCATATTTGACCCAAAGTTGGGTTAAAACAACCCAGCATTTTTTAGAGTGTAGTTATTGACATATAGTACGGATAAGCATATATTGCCTAATTGCAAGCTTGTTTCAGAAATGATGACAATTTTTTTCCATCATTATAGGAGTATTAGGTTGAATGAGTTAGAATTAAATGTTTTATTAATCATTAGAAAATAGTCATTAAGAGAATCAATTATTATGCAAGTACTTTTACTTTTAATAGTTAAAATCAGGTACTTTTTACTTTTTACTTAAGTATGGTTGTCATTGTGTTACTTCTACTTTTACTAAAGTAAATATTTATCTGGTTATTTGTATTTTTACTTAAGTACTGAGATTCAGTACTTCCTCCACCACTGAAAAATAGAGACAGCTGTTGATATACAGTAAGAGTATGTGTGGATAGCACATGATGAGGTTTTGATTGTGATGCAAATGTTGGTATTTTTAGATCTCGTCATTTTGAGTTCAGTGTCCATTTAATGCAGAAACTGAGAGAAAAGATCTCATGTGTGTGTTCTTCTCGTCTGATCTCCAGGCAAACACGAGGAGAGGAAGGATGAGCACGGCTTCGTGTCGCGATGTTTCACCAGGAAATACACGTGAGTACTGAGACGCTGATGGAGCACACTTGATCATATAGACTTTTTGTTATCATTATCCTTTTTTTTTAATAAATACCGGTATGTTTTATCTCGTAATTATGACTTAATATCTCATTATTTCAACTTTGTCACAGTGAAATAGTTGACATCTCATAAATACTGTATGATCTCATAATTTCAAATTATGTCTTTTATCTCATAACATTTTATGTAATTTATGCAGTTGTATAATTGATATTTATCTCATAATTATGACTCAATTTCTTATAATTTTAACTTTTTGTGACAGTTATGACTTTCGTCTTAATCGTATCTCTTAATTATGACTTAGTATTTCATAATTTCGACTTACTGTGTTGTAATTATTGCTTTCTTCTAATAATTATGACTTAGTTTCTCAGTTTTATGTAATTTATGCATCTGTATCAGATTTTTTATCTCTTAATTATGACTTAATTTCTTATAATTAATTTTATTTGACCCATTTATGATTTTTATGTCATAATTGGTTAATCTCATTATTATGACTTAGTGTCTCATACTGACATTTTGTCTCATTGATATTTTTATCTTGTAATTATGACTTAATTTTTTTATAATTTCCACTTTGTCAGTTATGAAATTTTATGTTATAATTGACATCTCATAATTGTGACATATTATCTCATATGTCATAATTATGGCTTTTATGTAATAATTATGACTTACTTTGTATCTCATAGTGACGTTTTATGTAATTTGTATAATAGATTTTCTATATCCCTTAATTAAGACTTACTTTCTTATAATTATTTTTTTGACAGAATTATGATTTATCTCACAATTATGATTAAGTATCTTATCATTTTAACTTATTGTGGCATAATTATGGCCTATTTTCTCATTATAATGACTTAGTATCTCATACTGACATTTTGTCTCATTGATATTATTTATCTCGTAATTATGACTTAATTTCTTATAATTTTCAACTTTTTATCACAATTATGACTTGTATGTCTAGAATTATGTCTTAGAATCTAATAATATTGTGTAATAATTATGGCTTATTATCTCAAAATTGTGAATTAGTATTTCATAAGTTTAACTTATTGTGATATAATAATGGCTTTGTATCTCAAAATTATGACTTAGTATCTCATAATTTGCTGATGCTGATGAAGCACACTTGATAGGGAGGATCCAGAAGCACTATCCAGGGTGCGACCAACAGCTTTTGACAATGATCCATGCATCACATTGCATAATATTTCACATCATCATCATCGCACAGTTTTGAAAGAGTGCTGACCCGAGTGTGTTGTGTTGCAGTCTGCCCGCTGGTGTGGACTCGGAGAAGATCACGTCCAGTCTGTCTCCTGAGGGCGTCCTGACTATCGAAGCTCCTCTGCCCAAACCTGCAATCCAGGGCTCAGAGATCAACATCCCTGTGAACACCGGCAGCGGCGCAACGACTGTCAGCACGACAAAGAAACCCTGAGCACTACAGCACACACACACACACACACACTGTAGGTTCGCTATCTTTGGGACTCTCCATAGACGTAATGCTTTTTATACTGTCCAAATTGTGTATTCTGTCCGACCCCTACACACACACACACACACACACACACTGCATTCCCATCTCATTTTATTATGTTTTTGATTTTAATCAACAGTATTTGATTCTCTCTTCTACTCGTAGTACATCACGACATGCACAGCAATCTCTCGAAAACATGCCCATATTTCACCCTCAAATCAAACGAAATATTTAAAATATATATATTTTTGACTAAATATGGCAATAATATGTTTTCATGACAATTAAACATTTTACCAAAATTTTACAATTAAAATTATATATTGTCTAGACTAGAGGAACCATACAACAATAAAAATGAGATTTTTGTTTTGCACTACAATAATGTGAGAATTTAAAAAATTGGCCATTTTTATGCAAGATTTTTTTTTTCTTTTGATTGTGAGATGAATTATGGACATTTCTTCAGGATTTTTACTGCTGGTCGTCTTACACCTTTTCAAGTAAACACACTGCGAGCCACAATAAAAATAATGGTTGTTTTCATGATCGTATTCATTGTTTTCATCTGCTTCTGTTGTTAGCTATTAGCTATGTTAACCAGTAGTCAAACACTGTAGCGGTTTAGCGATAGACATCCTTTTAAAAACCAATCTGACTCCATATTAAACTTTTAACTGCCTCATGAATTATTGATGCCTTTCTGAGGCATTACATAATGCTCTACAGTACTGTAATAAAGGCTTTCCCATCATGAGCTATTCTAATGCTGGAATTGGGAATAAACAACTTCAAGGCAAGGCTAATGATTATCTGGCATTTTGATTGAGACCACACACAATCATTTTACAACATATTTTGAATAATGTGACTGAAAATCAGATATCCGACTGGACTTTAAGTGAGATGTGTTCTCTCTCACACGACAACAGGAATCAATTTTCCAGAATATTTCATGAATCTAAACATAAGATCAATACGGTTATTGACTGTAACCTTAAAATAACAGAGACGAGATAAAAACCACTTTAATAGGTCATAGAAATTGTTTGAAATGTTTTATGCATAATGTATTTTATAGTGTATTCATGCATGAAAGCATCATCTACTGAAATAGCATCTATGCATGTTTCATGATCACTGCACACAGTTTACATCAGGAGAAAAATAGTTCAAAACTATCATTTTAATATTACCGGCGGTTACTCACTCTCAGAAAAGATGTACAAAAGCTGTCACTGGGGCTGTACCTTTACAAAATGTAACTTTTTGTACATTTTAGGTGCTAATAAGTACATTTTAGGTGTTAATATGTACATTTTAGGTGCTAATAAGTACATTTTAGGTGCTAATAAGTACATTTTAGGTGTTAATAAGTACATTTTAGGTGCTAATATGTACATTTAGGTGTTAATAAGTACATTTTAGGTGTTGATATGTACATTTTAGGTGCTAATAAGTACATTTTAGGTGTTAATAAGTACATTTGAATATGTACATTGCTGTACATTGAATATGCTGATATGTACAATGAATATGTACATTGAATATGCTAATATGTACATTTAGGTGTTAATAAGTACATTTTAGGTGTTAATATGTACATTTTAGGTGCTAATAAGTACATTTTAGGTGTTAATAAGTACATTTTAGGTGCTAATATGTACATTTAGGTGTTAATAAGTACATTTTAGGTGTTAATATGTACATTTTAGGTGCTAATAAGTACATTTTAGGTGTTGATATGTACATTTTAGGTGCTAATAAGTACATTTTAGGTGTTGATAAGTACATTTTAGGTGTTGATATGTACATTTTAGGTGCTAATATGTACATTTTAGGTGCTAATATGTGCTTTAAAGCAATAAAGTTAAAGCAACACCAAGTGGCTTTTCCTCTGCGGTCGCCCTACAGGTTGGAAGTGGAATTGTTCATTACCGCTGTCGTAAATAATTTAGCCTAGCGCGGCTGACTGTCGCACACACAGTCGCTGTTTATCAGGACCGGCTTTGGAATGAATGATGTCCACAGACAAGGTAGAGTATTTGCATGATTTCATAAAAGTATGATGTATTGTGACATCAGACGCGAATTGTAGTTTTAAAGGATTAAGATGATGGAAAGTGGTACGATCAACTCGACCCGATCAGTGAAAATCAGTCCATGCAGCCGGTTCCACTGTCACTGTACTTTTTAAAAGCTTAAATAAATGATTTATCCCTTTCCATATGGCCTCTTTCGTCTTTGCATCCATGCATTCCTTATTTTCCCATCTGTCTAATTGTGAGCCAGAGAACAGTCCAGTCTTCACCGTGAGCCGAGGGTCTGGTCGGAGCAAACACAGATGCGAGCGCATACACACTGTCAGAAGTAGGCCAGCTCTCAAGACTCCATCTCACTAAATCTCTCATTTCAATTACTTTGATATGACTGCCAAAATGCTATAAAAACAACATGGGGTGCAATTTATCTGTTATATTACATACAGAGAGCACACACTGTGAATTTGCCAAAGAGCAACGTTGCAAGAAAATAAAAAATATGAGTGAAAGAACTGATTATAAACTCTAACCCTTGTGGATTAATATTTTAGCATGTGCTCATTTACTGAAACACTGAGCAACTATTAATTTGATTACCATTGTATAACCACTATTTTACTATAAAAACCATGATTAAACCATAGTTTGTGTAGCAAAACTATGGGTAATTTGTGGTTACCATGGTCTAACTACAATAACATAGGCTAATATAATATAATATATTGTAAGGGTAGGAACAATATTTCATCATGTAACATCAGTCAGGTCAGAACATGTTTCAGGGTTTAAACTGGAACTTTCAATTGAATTGAATCCTACAAGATAGGGTTTATTATTTATTTTTAAAGAATGGTGAAAAGGGGAATCTAATGCCTTCACATTAGTTATGTCAATTTATAAACACACAACACGAACTGTTTTTTATTTTTATTTTATTTAATCTACAACACACCACACATATCTTTATACTCTACATTGTCAAAACATTTCCATGAAAGAAATTGCGTAAAACAAACTACGGCAACCGCATAGCAACTATTGGCGCTTTTCCACTGCACGGTTGGTACGGCACGACTTGTGGTGAAATTGTTTTTATATCGCAATATATATCGCAGAAAAACAAAATCTCGCAATGTAAGTTTTTTCCAATATCGCGCAGTCATTTCTTCTAAGGCAACGACATCTTCCTTTTAATCATTTTCAACCACACTACAACTTGAGGGATAATGGAGTGCAGATGATCCTTATTGGATGTCGCGTTTCCTCGCCGCCATTTTCAAATGAAAACTTCAGGCGTCTCGTCTCAGAGCAGTAAGTACGAATATTTCTCAGAAATATTTAATTCCATATTTTTCCAGTATCACGTCATTGATAATATGTGTTAGTTGGGGATATAGCATTCTGAAAACGATGGTAAAGGCATAACGTTAAATGACATCAGTGTTCGTCAGGTGTGTGACGAGCGTTTCCAGAAAGTGTTCGCGGCGCGATTGTTTTCTTCAATGTTGTCTTCAGTGGCTCTCCTAGACAGTCTCTCCTTAAAATTCAGATGAGAGTCGACAAGACAAAACAAATATTACGAATTATTAAGCTAAATACTGTGCAAAGCACAACAATCTACACAGCGACACCAGTGGACAAACTTCTCTGTTTTTTTTTTGTTTGTTTTTTTGAGAATAAATGTAGGCCTAATTGTCTTAACATTCAGAAGATGGGCTTTAGCCTGTTCACATGTTTATTTCAGTGATTCACAAAATCTGAACATTAAACTAACACAACGGCATGTAATTTACCCCTTTTCTGTTCTTTGCTTCAGTCTATTCTAAAAGTAAAAGTAGGGAATAGGCCTATGCTAATATGTAAATCCCAAATATATAGGCCATATATATATATATATATATATATATATATATATATATATATATATAGGCCTAGTTAAATGTATTTTACACCATTTCAATATAGTTTGCCAGTCCGACTTGAAGACAAATGAAATAAATGACGATTGAAACTACTGATATATGTAAATGATTTCAACATAAAAATAATCTTTGGCATTTAGCAGAGGATTGAGAATAAAGCATACAGCCCAAAGTATTATGGATAAAACAATAGGAGTAATATTTGTCTTTATTATATTCTCCTGTCAGAAACTAATCTGAGTGAATCGGGCAAAATCAATGAAATATGTAAGAATATATAATTGTTTCATGAAGAAGGAAGCCTTATTAGTTGATCATTAGTAGGCTAAGGAAAAGCTTTTTTTTCATCAGTATTTTTCTTGATAAACCATGCATTTCACAAGTGCAAAAAGGGAATGATTGGTTTTCCAGACTGGTGAGGTTTGTCAGAATCACTGCCCTTGCATCTTTGTTTGTAATCATTGATTTCCCATTCTCTGTCCTGACTGACGGTATAACGTTCACACAAGCTCATCTCCCCGAATGAATCAATGTGTGCTGCTGATGTGATTCAGCTCTGCTTACGTTTGCCCGACCGACTGCTTTCTGCTCCCTATAAGCATTTAGGCCTGCATGTTATTTAAGCTTTTTTTAAAGGAATAGTTCACTTAAAAATGAAAATTCTGTCATCATTTAGTAGGGATGTCCCGATCCGATCCACGGCATCGGTATCGCGCCGATACCGGCCCAGAACGCTAGATCGGAGATCGGAAGGGAAAAAAATATGAGCGATATCCAGTTTAGCGGCGCAGCCTGTCACGTGATGATTGTTGTCTTTACGCACACGCGCGCAGAGAATCACTCTCGCTTTGCGCATGATTCTAATGTAATCGGATGATTCCACCAACAAAAGCTGCATTTCAGTCTTTTCAGAAATTCATTGGCTATCAGAAAATAGCGTCATTTCATTCTCTATTGCAACTGGATAGATAAACTGTCACTCAAAGAGAGGTAGGTACCGATCTTCACCAGGCACGCTCGTTGGCTGTTGGAGTTTAGAAGACACCCCTAACACTCGCCGATTGGCTAAAATGACCTGTCAATCAATAGTTCATGGGTCAGCGGCCATTTTGACATTCTTTTTTCTCCAATGTTTACGTTTCAACGGAAGTTAGACGGATCAATTAGTGCGTCGAAGTTGTGATAGCGCTGTCGGCTAACGCGAAATGCTACTATTTACATTCCATGGATGTTTATTCATATATACAATTGTTTTGGACTAAAAACTTCTTCAAATTGGATTGTATGGACGCTTTACAGTGAAACCAAACCATTTTTGTTGGAATGTGGACTAACAGATGGCTTTGTGTTGGTTTGTTTTGGCTGTTGGTGGTCTGACAAAGAGACAGATTGTGCCCGCTGTGTTGATTGTATCTTAAAATGGTTTAACTTACGTCGTTCGAATCACGAGTTTCTCAGCTTTCCAGAGATATGTATTATGTTTACTTTTGTGTTTGTTTTGTCTTTCACAAAGTTAAACCTATAAACCACCCTGTGGGCCGTATACGACACGTCGGACCACGAAAAAAAAAAAATATCGGACTAATATCGGTATCGGCAAAAGCCAAAGGTGCGGCATCGGTATCGGTATCGGAAGTGAAAAAGTGGTATCGGGACATCCCTATCATTTAGGCTCTTTTCCTTCAAGTCGTCTCAAACCTGCTTGATTTCTTTTTCTGCTGAACACAAAAGATATTTTGAAGAATGTCAGTAACCAAACAGGGTTGGACCCCATTGACCGCCATTGTTTTTGGTTTACTATAACACCTTCACTGTATTTTTGTTGCAGTATCGAGTCTAATTATAATTATTATATCTGTTTTTATTGATGAACATTCAGTGCCATTTGACAAGTATTTATAGCACAAAGAATTTGTAGTATTGCATCAGTTATATGTATCACTGGCCTACCGGTCAAAAGTTATTTATTTTTGTTTATATATAAAGTATTTTATGCTTGCCAAGGCTGCATGTATGTGATTAAAAATAGTGTAATTAATTCCTGTGATCAAAGCTGAATTTTTAGCATCATTACTCCAGTCTTCAGCGTCACATGATCCTTCAAAAATCACTCTAATATGATATCAGATTATATTAATGGACTCCAAACGGTTCAAGGTCCAAATTAACAAATCTTTTTTCGAGTCATGTGGTTCATTCAAGGAACGAAATGACTCGAAAAAAGATTTGTTCATTTTGATGAACGAGTTCGAACAGGAGAGTCACGAACGCTCATCACAGAACAGAGCAAGGCGACCATTTGAGCTTATAAAACTTAAACTTTGTTCTTTATTTTTTTAAACAGCCGCTTGTTTCGCTTGATAAGACCCTTATTCATCGTCTGGAATCGTTTAAAGCCCTTTGAAGCTGCACTGGAACTCTCATTTGGACCTTGAACCGTTTGGACCCCATTGAAGTCCATTATATGGAGAAAATCCTGGAATGTTTTCATCAAAAACCTTCATTTCTTTTCGACTGAAGAAAGAAAGACATGGACATCTTGGATGACATGGGGGTGAGTCAATTATCAGCAAGTTTTTTTTTAAAGTGAACTACTCCTTTAATGAATATTAGTGATTAGATCACTCGTTTAATCGAGTAGACGAGTGTAAAGAAAGCCAGCTTCACCCAAGTGAATTGTAAACTAAAGCACAACTGTTGGCACTAAAGTGTGTGTCAGATGCTGGATTATCAGACAGGAGACGGCACGGGACGGCACAGAACGGGAGGGGATCATCTGACCACTACACAAACCACTGTGCATTCATTACTCTAATAATATACAACATCATGTTTCCTTTGATGATGTGAACAGGAAATGACTCATGAAACGGTGGCTAGAAGAGCACAGTCATGTTTTTATTTTTTAGATAATCATTATTATCATCATTATGTTTCTTTTGTGCAACCGCTACATGACTCACATTTAAGATACCAGTAGACGAGGAAAAAAAAAGAAAGAAAACAGAAATCATAAGAATAGGCAATGTTCAATGAGTGAATCCCATACAGAAAGATCCCGAAGAGGGAAAATAAAACAAAAACACACTGAAATAACAGCAAATCTTAAATATCTCATTCAACATTAATCCTTTCACAATGTAATCACAATTTACTGTGACAAAATGGCGGAAATGGTGCTTTTTATTTTTTTTTCCTTTATTAAAACCCAAATACAAGAATCGCATGTCACTATAGCAACATTAATTTATGGTTAACACGCACTGTTTTGGTATAGCGTACTTCAGCGAGGAAAAAACATAGAAAGAAATCATAACATATTGAAACAATTCAATATAAAGTAATAAATAGAAAATAATCAGATTCAATTCTTGTCCATATGAATACATAACATCTACAATTTTTAAAGTTAATAAAGTCGAGCTATGGTATATAAATACATCACCAGCATGCACAATATTGTATTATGGAGAATATTGGAGCTGTAATCGTCAGAAACAGTATAGGCAAGTGCGTTTCGTTAGAATTAAAAACTCTTGCCAAAATCAATGAACAGAATAACGAAAAAACAACCAAAAATAGTCTATGGTACCAGTGATTAAACTGAGCGCATCAAACCAAGAGATTAGTGATTAGCATTGCTTTCAAACGGGCGTTTTCGATCTGCAAAGCGTTGGGATTATGTTATTTTTTATTTGATTATTTTAAGCTCTAGTGCATTAAATTAAACGTCGTTATTCTCGTTTTTGATAACCAAGATATATAACGATTTCAATCGTGATTAGGGTTGGGTATCGAGAATCGAGTATCGATTGGAACCGGGACTAACTTTTCGTTTTTCCCGGAATCGTTCAAAAGTTAAAATTTATATTCTTACTTTCGATATTCACAGTCCGCCGAGCGGAAGAAGAAACCGCTGAACAACACCAACGAAGAAGCGTTTGCATAACCGCGCGAGTCGAACATGAGTAGCTTACGTCGGTGGTCCAAAGTGTGGATTCACTTTTCTAAAAATTAACGAAATCTCTGCAAAATGCTAAATTTGTGACAAGTATTTGTGACAGAAGGAGTATTTCCTTCAGAAAGGCCGTTGGTTAGCAAGGTTAGCTAAACTTTTTTGACCCTGCCTCTTAAAAGAATCGGAATCGAGAATCGTTAGGAACCGGAATCGAAACAAGGAATCGGAATCGGAATCGTTCAAATTCAAACGATACCCAACCCTAATCGTGATAAGGCAAAGTAACTGGGGAAATCAATCAGATTTTTTTTTTTTTTTTTTTTTAACAATACAGTAGTTCAGATGTGAGATGCATACTAACGATGTGTATCATAAATGGCACAGTTCAACGTAAACGACTTTAGTGGGTGCAATTCAGAATCCCAATAAAAGCTAAAAACACGCCCAGTGCAGCCCGTTTGCAAATCCCTACTTTTGCGAGGCGATAGCCTATAACATTCAAGTTTTCGCGTTTTTCTTTTTCCTTAAGCCCATTCTCAATGCTTTGAAGTGCTTCTTACTCACGATGTAAATTAATATAAGCAGCTCCGCTTCGTATTTCACGTCAATAACAGCCCGTGTTTGGGTTCATCGTAACTCTTCAGATTTGACGCACCGAAGCCGTTGTTCAGGTAAACGCCACGAAGAATTCCCTTTTAAACTAAATTGTACGTCTTATTATTATTATTATTATTAACGTTTTTTTTTGTTTTTTTTTGAGGCATACCAATCTTTTTAACTAGCATATTTCTCTAAATCGTAATTTAGCGGGAAATAAAGAAACCAGTTCCACCATGCCTCCATTTTGTGTGTTTTTTTTGTTTTGTTTTGTTTTTCTGTATAGTGTGAGCTCGCGTGTTTTACGTTACGGCCGAGAGGAAAAGGGTCTCAAAAGATCTTCTCTTTTCTTCAGTGTTTAATTGTTGGCTTCGCCCGCCTCGTCGTCTTGTTGATCGCTCGTCCAGAGCGTCAGGTTGTCCCGCAGGAGTTGCATGATGAGGGTCGAGTCTTTGTAGGAGTCCTCGTTCAGGGTGTCTAACTCGGCGATGGCGTCGTCGAACGCCGTTTTGGCGAGATGGCAGGCTTGCTCGGGTGCGTTCTGGATCTCGTAGTAGAACACAGAGTAATTGAGCGCCAAACCCAGGCGGATGGGGTGTGTGGGCTGCATGTGCTCTTTGCTGATCTCGTGGGCTTCGCTGTAGGATTTCTCCGAAGACTCCACCACTCCTGCTTTCTTCTCGCCGGTGGCCACCTCCGCCAGATAGCGGTAGTAATCGCCCTTCATCTTCAGGTAAAACACTTTGCTCTCGTGCTGGACGTCTCCGCAGTTCTTGATCAGGAAGTTATCGAGGAGGTTGAGCACGTCTTGGCACACGGTCTCCAGCTCCTTCTCGATCTTCTCGCGGTAGGCGCGAACCATCTCGATCTTCTTCTCGTTGCCATCCGCCGAGGTCTTCTGCTCGATGCTGGAGATCACGCGCCAGGACGAGCGCCGAGCGCCGACCACGTTCTTGTAGGCCACGGACAGCAGGTTCCTCTCCTCGTTGGAAAGGGCCTCGTTCAGCTCCGTTACCTTGAAGATGGAGAGGAGGTGAAGTTATTTAACCATTCAAGCGGCCAAATTACATTTACAGTCAAATGGACATTTATTCAACTTTACAGTTTATTAGTTAAAGGAGTAGTTCACTTAAAAAAAACTTTTGCTGGTAATTTACTCGCCCTCATGTCATCCAAGATGTCCATGTCTTTCTTTCTTCAGTCGAAAAGAAATGAAGGTTTTTGATGAAAACATTCCAGCATTTTTCTCCATATAATGGACTTCAATGGGGACCAAAAGCTTCAAGGTCCAAATGAGAGTTTCAGTGCAAACTGCAAACTGTTCAAAGGGCTTTAAACGATTCCAGGCAATGAATAAGGGTCTTATCAAGCGAAACGATCGCTCATTTAATAAATAAATAACAAAGTTTAAGTTTTATAAGCTCAAATGCTCGCCTTGCTCTGTTCTCGTGACTCTCCTGTTCGAACTCGTTCATCAAAATGAACGAATATTTTCGTTTCGTATTCATTTCGTTCGTTGAATGAACCAAATGACACGAAAAAAGATTTGTTAATTTTGATGAACGAGTTCGCACAGGAGAATCACGAACGCGCATCACAGAACAGAGCAAGGCGAGCATTTGAGCTTATAAAACTTAAACTTTGTTATTTATCTTTTAAATGAGCGATCGTTTCGCTTGATAAGACCCTTATTCATCGTCTGGAATCGTTTAAAGCCCTTTGAACAGTTCGCAGTTTGCACTGAAACTCTCATTTGGACCTTGAACCGTTTGGACCCCATTGAAGTCCATTATATGGAGAAAAATCCTGGAATATTTTCATCAAAACCTTCATTTCTTTTCGACTTAAGAAAGAATGACATGCTCTTTGAGGTGGTGACCATAGACCTCCATTATATGACTGACATACGAGAACGGTTTGAGCTAAAAATATCAAAATTGAAAATACTGCTGAAACAAAGACACCTACATCTTGGATGCCCTTGAGGTAAGATAAAACATATCAAAAATTAATTTCAAAGTGAACTATCCCTTTAACTACACAATTAGATAATACCAGTTTAGCTCAAACAATTACCTAGCAAAGCTTAATGGTATTCAGTGTGTGTGTGTGTGTAAAAAGAGCATTAGCAATTACAGAAAACACACTTGATCAGCTCAAAGTGGAGGAATCATTTTTGCTCCCGAATGTTCATAAATGTCACTGGTAGCCGCTGTATGAAGAATATTTGGGTGTATTATGTCACAGTTTACTTTTATTTTGCTCTCCTCACTTACATAAATGAACTATAGTGTCCTGCACACACTAGTAAACAAATATCAAAAATTATATTTGGTGTGTGAATAATTTTTAGTTTGACTGCATGTAGTACACCACCGGTCTCTTTTGCTCACCGAGGCTGCATTGAACAAAAATGAACAGAAAATTGTGCAATATTATTACCATTTAAATTAACTAACTGGTTTTTAATTTAATATATATTTACAGTGTAATTTTATTAATTTAATTTTACAGTTCCTGGAGTATTCCTTACTCCAGTCTACAGTGTCACATGATCCTTCAGAAATCACTCTAATATGAGGATTTGATGCTCAAGAAACATTTATGATTATTATGAGTGTTGAAAAGCGTTTCATTGCTGCTTGATATTTTTGTGGAAACTGTGGAACAATAGGGGTAACTCAAAGTAAAGGTTTGGGGTATGATAAAAAAAGAGAAAATAATACTTTTAAATTCATCAAAAGTAACAGTAAAGACAGTAATTTGTTACAAAATATTTTTATTTCAAACTAATGCTCTTTTCATCAAAGAATCTTGAAAATATTAAGCAGCAAAATATTGATGTTAATAACAAGAACCAAATCCTCACATTAGAGTGATTTCTGAAGGATCAGACACTGAAGACTGGAGTAATGACGCTGAAAATACACAGGAATAAATTACACTTTACTATATATTCACATAGAAAACATTTATTTTTAATTGTAATATTTCACAGCATCACTAAACGGCTTATTCCAAACTTCTGACCAGTATTGTACTTTTATGCATTTGGCAGAGCCTTAGTAACTAGCATTGCATTCATTTGATCAGTTCATGCATAACCCACTTTCCTTTTTTTAGAATTATTTCTATTATTCTAAATATCAATTGTATTCACTATTCTCTAATTTGTCCAATGGCTTTAAATTGAGGTGCAAAGTGTGAACATATTTTCTTTATGGTCTTGTACTCCTCTTGGAAAACCTGTGGTATTGCAGAATGCATTTTGATGATGTCCACTTTAAACATGGCTGGCAAAACTAAAAGCACACTAACCAAACGTTTACACCTTATTAAGCGACAGCTGTTTATGCGGCATTAGGGCATCGGTGTCACTCATAATCCCGCTTCATTTGCAGCATGAAAACCGTCTTTATACACTCATCTGTGTCCATTAAATCAGAATTAGTGCTGGGCAACGATTAATCATCATTAATTGCATCCAAAATAAAAGTGTGTTTACATAATATATGCATGTGTACTGTTTATAATTGAAGAGTTCAGATGCAAAAGCCTCTAAATGCCATTTGAAATTTTCTTCTTTAATGATGATTTTTGTCGATCTTGTATATTTAAGTTCAGTGATTTCACTTAAATTACAATTAATAGGTAATTATCATTGTCATATAAGTGAAATCACTCAACTTAAATATACAAGTTCGACAAAAATCATCATTAAAGAAGAAAATTTCAAATGGCATTTAGAGGCTTTTGCATCTGAACTCTTCAATTATTTTTATATGTAAATACACACATATGCATGTATATATTTAAGAAAAATGGGTTATTTATATATAATATATACATATATACATATTTATATATAAATATATACATGCAAATATATTTCTTAAATATATACATGCATATTTAAATATACAAAATAATTATATACAGTACACACACATACTGTATATTATGTAAACACTTTTATCGTTTCTCAGGGCTAATATGAACAGTTTAAGGAAATGTACAGAATTACGGCAGAGAGGGTTGTGTTGTAAATGTTAGTTCACAATGTCCTTTTGTGAGTCATGAACAGTTCAAGTAAGCTTCAACGTGGTGATTTGCCAGATGTCTATTTATGGACATGGCATCTTCATTGTTCGTTTTCAACATGTGTAGTAATTCTATTCATAGAAGCCTGGCAGAGTTTCAATCGAACGGCATGCCACTTGCTTTTGTATAAAAACATCGCAACGCTGAATTCCTGTTTGTCGTTTACAGAGCAACATAGTGAAAAGTCAGCCTACACATTCTTTACAAAACATTATCCGAACGAATGCATGGCAGGGATGCTGTGATTTAACAGCCTGACGGTGGGCGGATGAGCTGGAGACTACAGAAAGATCACACAACCACAAAAACACACAACCACACTGCATTCAATGCATCCTTCTGAAATGTAATGCATGGCAATTCAAATTCAACAACCCAGAACACCTTAGCAACCGCCTAGGAACACCTTAGCAACAACCAAGCACACCTTAGCAACCCAGAACACCTTAGCAACCGCCTAGGAACACCTTATAAAAACCACCTAGGGACACCTTAGCAACAACTCAGAACACCTTAGCAACCGCCTAGAAACACAGGAACACCTTAGTAACAACCCAGAACACCTTAGCAACCGCCTAGGAACACCTTAGCAACAACCCAAAACACCTTAGCAACCACCAAGAACACCTTAGCAGCCGCCTAGGAACACCTTAGCAACAACCCAAAACACCTTAGCAACAACCAAGAATACCTTAGCAACTGTCTAGGAACACCTTAGCAACAACCCAAAACACCTAAGCAACGACCTAGGAACACCTTAGCAACCACCAAGAACACATTAGCAACCGCCTAGGAACACCTTAGCAACAACCCCAAACACCTTAGCAACCACCAAGAACACCTTAGCAACCGCCTAGGAATTCCTTAGCAACAACCAAGTACACCTTAGCAACCCAGAACACCTTAGCAACTGCCTAGGAACACCTTAGCAACAATCAAGAACACCTTAGCAACCACCTAGGGACACCTTAGCAACAACCCAGAACACCTTAGCAACCGCCTAGAAACACAGGAACACCTTAGTAACAACCCAGAACACCTTAGCAACCACCTAGGAACACATTAGCAACCACCAAGAACACCTTAGCAACCGCCTAGGAACACCTTAGCAACAACCAAGAACACCTTAGCAACTGTCTAGAAACACCTTAGCAACAACACAAAACACCTAAGCAACGACCTAGGAACACCTTAGCAACCACCAAGAACGCATTAGCAACCGCCTAGGAACACCTTAGCAACAATCCAAAACACCTTAGCAACCCAGAACACCTTAGCAACCGCCTAGGAACACCTTATAAAAACCACCTAGGGACACCTTAGCAACAACTCAGAACACCTTAGCAACCGCCTAGAAACACAGGAACACCTTAGTAACAACCCAGAACACCTTAGCAACCGCCTAGGAACACTTTAGCAACCACCAAGAACACCTTAGCAACTGCCTAGGAACACCTTAGCAACAATCCAAAACACCTTAGCAACAACCAAGAACACCTTAGCAACCGTCTAGGAACACCTTAGCAACAACTGAAAACACCTAAGCAACGACCTAGGAACACCTTAGCAACCACCAAGAACACATTAGCAACCGCCTAGGAACACCTTAACAACAACCAAGTACACCTTAGCAACCCAGAACACCTTAGCAACCGCCTAGAAACACTTTAGCAACAATCAAGAACACCTTAGCAACCACTTAGGGACACCTTAGCAACAACCCAGAACAACCGCCTAGAAACACAGGAACACCTCAGTAACAACCCAGAACACCTTAGCAACCGCCTAGGAACACATTAGCAACCACCAAGAACACCTTAGCAACCGCCTAGGAACACCTTAGCAACCGTCTAGAAACACCTTAGCAACAACCCAAAACACCTAAGCAACGACCTAGGAACACCTTAGCAACCACCAAGAACACATTAGCAACCGCCTAGGAACACCTTAGCAACAACCCAAAACACTTTAGCAACCACCAAGAACACCTTAGCAACCGCCTAGGAACACCAGAACACCTTAGTAACAACCTAGGAACACCTTAGCAACCACCAAGAACACACTAGCAACCACCTGAACACATGAATAAGCCATTTAGAATACATGGCTCTTGATAACCTGAGCGCTCATCAACAAAGCTAGTGGTTTAATAATGATTTTAATCAGAAAACAGAATAAATGATTTCAGTGACATGATGCATGCACATTCTGACACATGCTTTTTTTGTCAACCCCTTTAAGCTGAAATATTTACTTAAAAACCCAAGATTTTTTATTAATGGTTTGCGCTGGCTCAAGCTGTTCAATAAGCTTCTTGTTTTTAATTTGATCACTAAATAAAAAAATAGCAGTTAATTAAAATTATTGTTGTATAAAATGTTTTACCTTTTTATAATTTAATTAATTCGCTTTTCATAAACCCCGGTTCAACATGGACAAAACCAATATTATTAGAGTATGTTTTATGAGAAAACTCTTAAGTCTTTCTACTTTAAAGTTTAATTCAATGTTACCGCATTTTTGTAATTATTAAGTGCAGCTACACGTTAAATATATGTTTAAATTGCATTAGACTCACAACAATCTACAGTATTACTGATCATTTTCAACACAACTTGCTTCCATTTCAAGCACAAAAGCCATTAAACAAGCCGAGTGTTGCCACTGCTGTTGTTATGTTTGTGTACAGTACCATTTACAAACTGCCTTTAACCTCTTCCTCGCATAACATCCCATTCAGACAGCGGGGGGGAGTAAAGAGCCGTTTCCATGGAAACAGGGTAATCGTTTTTGTTTGGACGCAATCGACTATCTCTGCTGCTGCCGTGGCAACAGCAATGATGTCCACGTATCTTGCGTGTGTGTGTGTGCGAGAATGTTTGTGTGTCTGTTACAGTATGTGTGTGTGAGTGTGTGGGTGGACGAGACATGCTGTTGTACGTGGATACATACACACTCATAATAAACTGTCAGGAGAATCTGCTGTTAAAGGGTTAGTTCACCCAAAAATGAAAATTCTGTCAGTATTTCCTCACCCTCATGTTGTTCCAACCAAAGACCTTCGTTCATCTTCGCAACACAAATTAAGATATTTAAGATATTAAGATCGCTCCTGCATTCAGTCCATAGGCTTCTTGAGGGAATGACTCTTGCTGTCCCCGAAAAGTCATTAAAGACATCGTTAAAATAGTCCAAGTGACTACAGGGGCTCAATTTTAACTTTATCAAATGACGAGAACACTTTTGTGCACAAAAATAACGACTTTATTTCAACTATTCACTTCCTTCTCCATGAGCCTGTAGTAAGTTAACGTAGTGTGATTGCGTAGAGCTACGTAACACGAAGGCTCACTATTGGCCGACGCTGGTCATGTGTGTGTGATGCGTGTGACGTACAATAACAGAAGCTTACGCTATTAAACTAGTAACCTGACTCGTGCAGAGGGAGAAATAAACCAATAGTTGAAATAAAGTCGTTATTTTTGTGCACAAAAAGTGTTCTCATCGTTTGATAAACTTAAGATTGAGCCCCTGTAGTCACTTGGACTATTTTAACGATGTCTTTAATGACTTTTCGGGGACAGCAAGAGTCATTCCCTCAAGAAGCCTATGGACTAGTATGCAGGAGCGATCTTAATATCTTAAATATCTTAATTTGTGTTGCGAAGATGAACGAAGGTCTTACGGGGTTGAACAACATGAGGGTGAGTAAATACTGACAGAATTTTCATTTTTGGGTGAACTAACCCTTTAATCAAGCAGTGCATGTGTAGAGATCAACTTTGATCACCAAAATTACATATTTAAACATTTTTCCTTGAAAAATCTGTCTTCATGCTTTGAAATAGCTTGAATGTAACTCGACACCCTTTCCTCATTTAGTATGTGTGGTTATATGAATATGCAAATGAGCCCCGCCTCCACTCACTCAGAGATCCACTGGTTGGCGATCACACGTTGATCTGATTGGTTACAAGGTCGTTTGTGATGTCAGAAACACTAGCGATTTCAAACCGTGTTTTTGAGGCAGTTTTAAGGAGGAAATACTCAATGCGTATACGTTTATGAAAAACATACCGTTATCATCTTCGTGTAAACTTAAATCTGTGAATTTGGGAGAAGTCATGTGCACATGTATCACTGATCTCATGAAGTAGCGTGTGTATGACACGCCAATTCATATTTCCATTTTTGGCGCGCTATCAACACGCATAATCGCTTTTCAGCGTGTTTATGAACGCCGTTGACTTAACGTTATTACTGTATAAATATATGACTTACCTCAACCCCGTCACTGGGGTTAGTAACATTTATTAGGGCTGGGTAATAAATATCGATTTCTCGATATTAATCGATTCTCATTTTTACAAACCGATATCGATTCTTAAATCTCAAGAATCGATTAGTCATCCTGTTTCATTTGAATGAATGAGACATTGTATCGCGGCTGCGCACATCCAAAAAATCGCACTAATCTTTGTCCTTTGTTACTATTGATATGAAACAAAGTCTCAATTTTCAAATTACGTCCATTTTCTTTAGAAATTCAAAAACATAAATAGCGTTTTGCCGTTTTGTCGCTGTGGCGTGAGATCGCTCTGGAGAAGCAGCAGCGCTGATCTCACTTCCGGGTTAATAATACCAGTCACAGCGCCAAATAAACATGAATGAGCATCTGAAAGTGTGTTAAAGATAGAGCACAACTTATCCAAATCCGGATCATGTCACATTGATTCACTCAATCAGCGTTTCAACCGTGGAAAGACGTCAGTTAAACAGCTTGTAATCAATGTCATGTACCGTCATATTTACCTCAGAAAACCCACATAAACTCGTTAGTCCACACTCGTTAGTGTTCTTCAATATTTAATGCATATTTGAATAAATCTGGCAAGTTTTTATGACAGCCACCATTTAAATGTTTATATTTCATATAATCTTCTTATTATAAAAATAAATAAAAGTGTAATTTAAGTGTTTGTATAGCTACAAAACAGTTAATTATTACCTTCATATTAGGCTAATGAAGCCTAGTAGGCTACAACTAGACTATATATATAGACCATAGTTTACAGCATTTAAGAGATTTGATTCCCTTGAGAAAAATTGCCATTTATTGTAACTGATATCCAAAATAATCGATATTGAATCGAATCGTAATCGAATTGCAAGCTTGTGAATCGAAATCGAATCGAATTGTGAAATTTGTCTCAATACCCAGCCCTAACATTTATGAGTGTTCCCCTACCATCCTAGGAAAAAAAAAAGGTCGCTCCCCAGATGTAGATCTACGTTTTGCTTCGTTTCGCTCAGACTTTTGACGAAGTGTACAGACACGCGGAATCACTCGGACATTAATGGCGTAGACATACACGGAGGCGTATTGCAAAACAATTTATCAGAACAAGTTAAGCCTAGTTCACACTACGTGATTTTAAGCCCGATTTAAGCCCGATTTGCAAATCGTTGAGTCGCCGACAAGTCAGGGTGTTATCGCGTGCAAATCGCGGGCGATTAGCGGACGATTAACGCTCGCCAATCCGTTAGTGTGAAAGAGCCAACAACGCATCAAAGACAGCTCGCAGACAGGTCACCGAGCTCAGAAAAATCAGATCAGATCAGATTCAGTTTATTGTCATTGACAAAATACAAAGTACAAAGCCAACGAAACATAGTTAGCATCTAACCAGAAGTGCAAACAGTAGTAATAATTTAAAAGAAACATAAAAAGTTATAATTACAATATATAAATATAAATAAATAGTGCAGTTGCAGGGCTCAGTGCAATGTCTCAGAAAGTAGAGGTAGTGTTTAACATCCTGACCGCAGATGGGCAGAAACTGTTCCTAAATCTGCTCGTATGACAGCGAAGGCTCCTATATCGTCTCCCAGATGGGAGAAGAGTAAATAGTCCATTGATGGGATGAGAAGTGTCTTTAATAATGCATCTTGCCCTACGTAAGCATCGCTTAGAGTAAATGTCTTGTATTGAGGGCAATTTAGCACCAATGATGTTTTGGGCCGTTTTGACCACACGTTGGAGGGCTTTCCGGTCTGAAACAGTGCAGTTGCCATACCACACTGTGATGCAGTTTGTTAGGATGCTTTGAATTACACATAGATAGAAGTTCTTCAATATTAGAGGGGACAGATGGGCTTTCTTTAATTTCCTGAGAAAGTAGAGGCGCTGTTGTGCCTTTTTGATGAGACTAGAAGTGTTAATGGTCCAGGTAAGATCCTCTGAAATATGAACACCCAAAAATTTAAAACTGGTCACTCGATCCACTTGAGACCCATTAATATAAATGGGAGTGTGTGTGTAGTCTTTCTTAGACTGCCGATAGTCCACAATCAGCTCCTTGGTTTTCTGGGTATTGAGTATGAGATTGTTGGATGCACACCACTCTACCAGGTGTTGAACCTCTTCCCTGTAGGCATCTTCAGTATTATCGCTGACCAAGCCTACCACGGTGATATCATCTGCAAACTTAATTATAGAGTTTGAGACATGCACAGGTTGGCAGTTGTAGGTAAAGAGAGAGTAGAGGATTGGGCTCAGAACACAGCCCTGTGGCACACCGGTGTTCAAGGTGAGGGTAGAGGAGTGATGGTTGCCGATCCTAACAGACTGTGGTCTGTTAGTGAGGAAGTCCAGGAACCAGTTGCAGAGAGAAGGGCTGATGCTAAGTTCAGTGAGCTTAGAGATTAGCTTGGACGGGATCACAGTATTAAAAGCAGAGCTAAAATCAATAAATAACATTCTTACATATGTATTGCTTTTATCCAGGTGATTCAAAGAAGTGTGGAGGGCTGAGGCAATGGCATCTTCAGTTGACCTGTTAGATTTATAGGCAAACTGAAATGGGTCAAGTGTTGGGGGCAGGCACTTTTTCAGATGGAAGAGAACCAGCCTCTCAAAACACTTAGCAATAATTGGCGTGAGGGCCACAGGACGAAAGTCATTAGGGGCCAGTCCAGCTCCATGTTTTGGTACTGGAACAATAGTGGTTGTTTTGAAACAGTTCGGAACAATGGCCTGTGCCAGAGAGATGTTAAAAATATTGGTAAAGACATCTGCCAGCTGTTCAGCGCATGCCCTAAGCACTCGGCCTGGAATGCCATCAGGGCCAGACGCTTTATGTGCATTCACCCTGCTCAGGGCGGAGCACACCTCATCGGCGGTAAGTGTGAGTGGCAGATGATCAGGTGGGAGCTCAACTTTGGTAGGAGATTCTGTATTTTCCAAATCGAAGCGAGCATAAAAGACATTCAGGTCGTCAAGGAGAGTAGGCTTGCTGGTTGGATAATTGCTGTTAGATGGTTTATAATCCGTAATAGCATGAATGCCTCTCCACATACGACGAGGATCGTTGTTTTTAAACTTATCCTCGGTCTGGAGTTTGTGATTATGTTTAGCAGCTTTGATACCCCTTCTCAGATTAGTTCTGGATAAACTGTAGGCATCCCTGTCGCCAGATTTAAAGGCAGCATCACGTGCTTTTAACAGGAGTCGAACTTCCTTGTTCATCCAGGGTTTCTGATTTGGAAATACTTTAATAGTTTTTTGGGTGGATACTTTTTCAACGCAACTGTTGATGTAGTGCAAAACAGAACTTGTGTAGATATTAATGTCTGTATGAGAGACCAAAGTAGCTTGACGAGCAAATATAGTCCAGTCTGTATTCTGAAATTCTTGCTGTAATAAAGAGTCGGCATCCTCTAGCCACACTTTTACAGTCTTCACAGTAGGTTTTTCACGTTTAATAATGGAAATATATTTGGGCAGTAAGAGCAGAGATAAGTGATCAGATTGTCCAACATGGGGCTGGGGGATAACTTTGTAAGCATCAGAGATGTTTGTATAAACATTATCAAGAGTGTTACCACCTCTTGTAGGGCATGAGATATTTTGATAAAATTTGGGCAGTACTGACCTCAGATTGGCATGGTTAAAATCACCAGCAATGATAAAAGCACCATCTGGATGCCCTGTCTGCAGCTTATTAACAGCGGAACAGAGATCTTTCATTGCCAGTTTAGCAGTGGCATCCGGGGGTACGTAAACAGCAGCGATTATGATAGATGAAAACTCACGGGGCAGGTAGAACGGTCTACACTTGATGAACATGTATTCAATATCAGCCGAACAGTGGGATTCAGTAATAACAGCGTCGGTGCACCACGCTCTGTTTAAATAAATGCAAACACCCCCACCTTTGCTTTTACCGGAGTCTGCGACTGTTCTGTCGGCTCTGTAGATGTTACATCCTTGTAGCTCAATCACGCTGGCTGGGATGGTGTTATTGAGCCAAGTTTCCGTGAAAACCATAACATTGCAGTCCATAAACTTTTTCTGAGTGATCCGGAGCCGTAGTTCGTCTACTTTATTTGCCAAAGACCGTACGTTCGCAAGAAAGATGCTAGGTAGACTTTGGCGATGTGGGTTGCACTTTAGCCTAGCCCGCAGGCCACTCCGCTTACCCCTTCGCTGTTTACGCTCACAACGCCGACGACGTGCACTTCCTGCCGGTCCAGCTGACTCACTCGAGTCCAGGGTCCGGAGTAGCTCTACGGGTAACAGCTGGAGATGTGTTTCTTTATCCACTGCGATGTTTGTACAGCGAAGCTTAATGTCCAAGAGTGTATGACGGCTATATGAAATTAATGCCGAGTAGTTACGAACAACTGAGCTAAAAATAACTAGATATATAATACACAGTTTGCCAAAGCTGGAGAGACGCTGAGCCTCGCGATTTACACGCGCCGCCATGTTTTTACACCTTCTGTGCAATATCTAGCATGCTAGATATCTCGAGCAGTCGCGCGACTCAATCTCAGTGATGTCATGAGTACAGCCAATCATAGCAACGCATGGGTTGAGGACACCAGGTAAATCTTACTTTTTCTTTTCTTTTTTGCATTTTTTTTTCTCAGAGCAGATCGTCGAGCAAACAGTGTGCAGCACTAGTTTCTGTCTGACGTCCATATTCGCGTGTTGTGTTCTTCTCTGCAGTTTCGCGTCATTTCTGGTTCGTTTTATTGCGTGGTTTTTCGTGGCAAAACATGGTTTCTAGACCAGATAGAATCGTGTTGTTGTCAACTCGTTATTTGTTTGATTATTTTCAGGATTTAGACCGTACTATAGTACTGAAACAGCTCTAATTGAGTCACAAATGATATGCTCTTATCATCCGATCGTGGTTGTATCTCTATGTAGTGCGTTGTTAACTCGTGTAGTGAGTTACCTCCTGTTGTGGATCAATCACGTTGTGTTGTGTGGTGTGAACAGCTAAACAACTTGAACACTCATGATTTCACTGAGAGCAAGTCATGTAGTGTGAACTGCACAGTTCAGCCCGACATTTTAAAATCATGTAGTGTGAACTAGGCTTTAAAGGCACACTATGCAGGAATTCCGTTTTTGTCAAACAGCGACCCCTGGAGTCGCTGTGGAGTACTTGTAACGTGTTACATAGTATACAATAGTACATTGTGTTTAATTAGTTGTTTAATGACATCAAATATGTTGTTAGTGGTCACTCATCATATCCCCATGTACTAATGGTTCAGTGACAGAACTTCTGCCGAGCGTGTCAGAGGTTCTGGGTTGTAATCAGCACTAAGCAGTATAGTTTTTTTCCCCCTCATCAAAACCGATTGTTTATTGGTGGTTGTATATCAAGCAGGGACTCGTTTTTTGTGCATTAGGTTTTGTGTAACAAATATAGAGAGTCTTGCCGCAACGGATTGAAGCGTGCGTCCGTGTGAAGGCTGTGCAAGTCGCAACAGAACACTGTATCCGCGCCACCGATCACAGCGTCAACAAGCACTTTGGTCACTTAATTTCAAAAACACATTTCAGATCGCCTCTTATTTAACAAACGAACAAAACGAATGCTCGGGGGGCGAGATGACCACCATTCAACCAGTAAGAAGTCGTATAACCATTCCAATAACTCCGAAGCTGTTAAGTTCAGCTAAAAAAAAACGTATAGTTCCCCTTTAAATATGTAGTGAGGTCTGGAAAAGTATGGAATTTTGAAATGGAAATTGTGTAGGAACCCTGTCACACAATTCTGACTTTATATCAATCAATTCTGACTTTACAACATGCAATTACAACTTTATATCAAGCAATTACAACTTTATTTCATGCAATTCTGACTTTATATCTCGCAATTCTGACTTTATTTCACACAATTCTGACTTTATATCTCGCAATTCTGACTTTATATCTCGCAATTCTTACTTTATATCTCGCAATTCTTACTTTATATCTCGCAATTACGACTTTATTTCATGCAATTCTGACTTTATATCTCGCAATTCTGACTTTATATCAAGCAATTACGACTTTATTTCATGCAATTCTGACTTTATATCTCGCAATTCTGACTTTATATCTCGCAATTCTGACTTTATATCACGCAATTCTGACTTTATATCACGCAATTCTGACTTTATATCTCGCAATTACGACTTTATATCTCGCAATTACGACTTTATATCTCGCAATTCTGACATTATATCTCGCAATTCTTACTTTATATCTCGCAATTCTGACTTTATATCACGCAATTCTGATTTTATATCTCGCAATTCTGACTTTATATCTCGCAATTCTTACTTTATATCTCGCAATTCTGACTTTATATCTCGCAATTCTTACTTTATATCTCGCAATTCTGACTTTATATCTCGCAATTCTGACTTTATATCTCGCAATTCTGACTTTATATCTCGCAATTCTGACTTTATATCTCGCAATTCTGACTTTATATCTCGCAATTCTTACTTTATATCTCGCAATTCTGACTTTATATCTCGCAATTCTGACTTTATATCTCGCAATTCTGACTTTATATCACGCAATTCTGACTTTATATCTCGCAATTCTGACTTTATATCTCGCAATTCTTACTTTATATCTCGCAATTCTGACTTTATATCTCGCAATTCTTACTTTATATCTCGCAATTACGACTTTATTTCATGCAATTCTGACTTTATATCTCGCAATTCTGACTTTATATCTCGCAATTCTGACTTTATATCTCGCAATTCTGACTTTATATCTCGCAATTACGACTTTATATCTCGCAATTCTTACTTTTTATCTCGCAATTCTGACTTTATTTCACGCAATTACGACTTTATATCTCGCAATTCTTACTTTATATCTCGCAATTACGACTTTATTTCACGTAATTCTGACTTTATTTCATGCAATTCTGACTTTATATCACGCAATTCTGACTTTATTACACGCAATTGCGACTTTATATCTCGCAATTCTGACTTTATTAAATGCAATTACAACTTTACAACATGCAATTGCGACTTTTTATCAATCAATTCTGACTTTATATCTCGCAATTCTGACTTTATATCACGCAATTACGACTTTATTTCACGCAATTCTGACTTTATTTCACGCAATTCTGACTTTACAAACATGCAATTGCAACTTTATATCAATCAATTCTGACTTTATTTCTCGCAATTCTGACTTTATATCAATCAATTCTGACTTTATATCTGAATAATGACTTTATATCACGCAATTACGACTTTATTTCACGCAATTCTGACTTTACAAACATGCAATTGCAACTTTATATCAATCAATTCTGACTATTTCTCGCAATTCTGACTTTATATCAATCAATTCTGACTTTCACGCAATTCTGATTTTATATCTCGCAATTACAACTTTATTTCACGCAATTGCGACTTTATATCAATCAATTCTGACTTTATATCTCGCAATTCTGACTTTATTAAATGCAATTTCGACTTTACAACATGCAATTGCGACTTTATATCAATCAATTCTGACTTTATATCACGCAATTACGACTTTATTTCACGCAATTCTGACTTTACAAACATGCAATTGCAACTTTATATCAATCAATTCTGACTATTTCTCGCAATTCTGACTTTATATCAATCAATTCTGACTTTCACGCAATTCTGACTTTACAAACATGCAATTGCAACTTTATATCAATCAATTCTGACTTTCACGCAATTCTGACTTTATATCAATCAATTCTGACTTTATATCTTGCAATTACAACTTTATTTAATGCAATTGCGACTTTATATCAATCAATTCTGACTTTATATCTCGCAATTCTGACTTTATTAAATGCAATTTCGACTTTACAACATGCAATTGCGACTTTATATCAATCAATTCTGACTTTATATCACGCAATTACGACTTTATTTCACGCAATTCTGACTTTACAAACATGCAATTGCAACTTTATATCAATCAATTCTGACTATTTCTCGCAATTCTGACTTTATATCAATCAATTCTGACTTTCACGCAATTCTGACTTTATATCTTGCAATTACAACTTTATTTCACGCAATTGCGACTTTATATCAATCAATTCTGACTTTCACGCAATTCTGACTTTATTAAATGCAATTTCGACTTTACATGCAATTGCGACTTTATATCAATCAATTCTGACTTTATATCACGCAATTCTGACTTTATTAAATGCAATTTCGACTTTACATGCAATTGCGACTTTATATCAATCAATTCTGACTTTATATCACGCAATTCTGACTTTATATCTCGCAATTCTGACTTTATTAAATGCAATTTCGACTTTACAACATGCAATTGTGACTTTATATCAATCAATTCTGACTTTATAACGCACAATTGCGACTTTATTTCACACAATTCTGACTTTATAACACGCAATTCTGAGAAATGTAAACTCGCAATTGTGAGACAAGCTTCCATTGAGAGCGGAGCAGAAAGCAGAAGAAGAATGCATGGATGCTGGATAGGGGGCGATGCGGAATTCTGCTCAAAGTAGCTCATTGTATTATATAACCATAGAGTGATTGCAGATGTTTTTATGTTTTTGCAGCTGCAGCAGGCTTCTAAAAATAAACCGCATAAAAGCTTTATGACAGTACTGTTATGAAAAAAACATGAGTTGCTTGAAGCCACATCTATGGTGGATCACATGCACATGCATGACGGATCATTCACAGCGTAAGCACACACAACTTGCACAATCCTTTAAAACATTACTTTCCCTCATTAAAGGCAGACGAAACAGAAACTTCCCACTCGTAAATATTCAAATGAGAGAAGCTCAATATGGAGACTAGTTCGCCTAATGCCAGGTTCAGGTTCACATTATCTTTTTGGACAAGCTTTTAATAAACAATTTGGCTTGGTGTTTATTAAATAAATACGGTATTTGTACATTTGTAGTCATTAATTTGATCACTTAAAACTCATTTTTGATCACCAAAGTTAGGAAAAAATGACTTAAAATAGCTTGAATGTAACTCGACACCCTTGCCTCATTTAGTATGCACATATTCTATGAATATGCAAATGAGCCCCGCCTCCACTCACTCTCAGCTCAGAAGATTCATAGATTCATAGCCCTAGATTATTGTGTATTTATTTTGCAGCTCATCAGAAAGCTACGGAGGCGTATTGCATTCACTGGAAGAAAAAAAATCTACTCTGTTTTCTGAATTACCAGACTGATCTCATGAAGTAGCGTGTGTATGACACGCCAATTCATATTTCCATTTTTGGCGTGCTATCAAGACGCATAATCGCCTTTCAGCGTGTTTATGAACGCCGTTCACTTAACGTTATCTAAATATATGACTTACCTCAACCCCGTCCCTAAACCTAACCGTCAGTGGGGTTAATGGCATTTATGACTGTTCCCTTTCCATCCTAGGTAAAAAAAAGATATGACTTACCTCAACCCCATCACTAAACTTAACCGTCACTGGGGTTAATGGCATTTATGACTGGAGATTTGACTGCGTGTTCAGACACGCGGAATGACGCGGACGTTAATGGCGTAGACATATACGCATACACGCGGATAGCACAAAATGCGTGGAGATAACACGCCACCTGACTCGAAAGTGGCGTATATGTTTACGCAAAAGTCATGATGTCATGTTGGAATTAACGAGTTAATTTTTCATGAGAAAAAAAAATTTGCTCTGTTTTTCTGAATTAACGAGTTAATTTTTCATGAGAAAAAGTTTTTGCTCAGTTTTTCTGAATTAACGAGTTCATTTTTCATGGATTTTTTTTGCTCTGTTTCTCTGAATTAACGAGTTCATTTTTCATGCGAAAAAAGTTTTTTCTCTGTTTTTCTGAATTAATGAGTTAATTTTTCGTGAGAAAAAAAAGCTTTTGCTCTGTTTTTCTGAATTAACGAGTTAATTCAGAAAAATAGAGCAAAAAAAAAATTCCTTGAAAAATTAACCCATTAATTCAGAAAAACAGAGCAAAAAAAAATCCATGAAAAATTAACTCGTTAATTCGGAAAAACAGAGCAAAATATTTTTTTTCTCATGAAAAATTAACCCATTAATTCAGAAAAACAGAGCAAAAAAAATCCATGAAAAATTAACTCGTTAATTCGGAAAAACAGAGCAAAATATTTTTTTTCTCATGAAAAATTAACTCATTAATTCAGAAAAACACCGCAAAAAAAGATTTTTCCATGAAAAATTAACTCGTTAATTCAGAAAAACAGAGCAAAAAATTTTTTTTTCTCATGAAAAATTAACTCGTTAATTCAGAAAAACAGAGTAGATTTTTTTTTAGTTCAAGTGAATGCAATACGCCTCTGTAGAAAGCTGTCTGATTTTTCTGTTGGAGTTTATTAGGATCACAGCACACACACACACACACCCCTGAGCTGCACTGGGAACAGAGCTTTCCGGTCAGCTGACGAGTAAATCAATACACATATCAATCCAGTGTGTGTGTGTGTGTGTGTGTGTCTGGTGCAGAGAAAGCTGCATGAATCCCTGTGAAGTGAACGGCACAACATAAGTACAGTTATGAATATTTCAGATTTGGGAGACTCCAGAGGGGGAACATGCCATTAATGGCCAGTCAGAATTATTTATTAGTTTAGAGACCACACAAAAGCGTTTCGAAAGATGTTGAGGGAACATTATATAATATCTGATATTCACCAATATGCCAAGCCCATTGTCTCCGAGCGAAAACTGAAAAGCATTACGTGAAGCGCAGTAATGGCAGACCGGTGTGTATCAGAAGCCCTGTGCAATACACCTCCTCATTTCCCCTCAGAAACACTCGTGTACCCGCCGCCGGATGTGCAATTAGACAATGATGAGGCGTTTTCGGTAATGGACAGCATCCCGTCTTAGAGAGCAGAGGGAACGATGCACTTTCCTTTTCATTAAAGCGCCGCACGTTTATCAGCTCCGACAAAAACTTGACATGATTTATGAATCAATAACCACGTTTTTAAAAACAAATGCTGTAGTGTTTTAGGTTACACTTTATTTTACGGTTACACATACTTACAAATTATGCATAATTACATGCAACTAACCCTCAACCAAACCCTAATACTATAGTAAGTATTAGAGCCAGACCGATATATCGGCCAGCCGATATTATCGGCCGATTTTAAGCATTTTCCATAATATTGGTATCGGCAGTTATAAATAGCTGATAAATGAATATTTAAAAAATAAAATAAAAACGGAAGAAACACGCATTAATCATCTCTCCTTGGCCTGTTATATTGAAAATGTATGTTTTACAATTTGCAGTATGATGTTATCTATTGCTAATCATAGACTAGCTAACCACAAAGCTAGCTAATGCCACTATCATCAGTGGAAGACCGCTAACGTTAACATTAATGAGCTTGGAAACCACAATGAACTTTTTCTGCCTAAATAAATTAATTATTACTGTATTTATAACTCGCATATCTCTAGTTACCGTCCCTGCATTGTAAAACGTAAGTTATACTTGCGAGGAGTGAACATTTAGACATAGAGAAAAAGTATCAAACGTATCTTGTGCAGAAAAGTTAGCTTTTCTTTTACACGTGTGTGAAATCCAACAATATTTAATTAAAAAAAAAAAATATCGGCCGATATATCGGATTTTAAAACCCAAAAATATTTGTATCGGTATCGGCCTTCAAAATCCTTTATCGGTCGGGCTCTAGTAAGTATAGTTGCTTATGCATTATGAGGACGCCTTAAAATGAAGTACAACCCTTTTTTTAAGGTGGCATAGTTACATTGTACTTAAATAAGTACTGAGTAATATTAAGTACATGTACGAGTTACGGTTTTGTGTTTTATGGTTAGTTGCATGTAATTATGCATAATTGACTGTTATTACTATAGTAAGTAGAGCCCGACCGATAAAGGATTTTGAAGGCCGATACGATACAAATATTTTGGGGTTTTAAAATCCGATATATCGGCCGATATTTTAATTATTTATTTGAAACTGGACGTGATAGTCACAAATTTTATCATGCTTATTTGAGTTTAGAGAACTGATGGGGATGTTCTTTTAATTGTTATTCAAGCAATGTATGTATCGTAACCAACTCAACAAGTGTTGCCAACAGGGACGGTGTAGAGCGCCCTCTGGTGGACAAACTATACAACGTTCAAGCGTGTTTTGTCCGTTTTTATTTTATTTTTGAAATATTCATTTATCGGCCATTATAACTGCCGATACCGATAGTTTGGGAAATGCCTAATATCGGTCTGCCGATATATCGGTCTGGCTCTAATAGTAAGCACATGTAACTATGTCACCTTAAAATGAAGTGTAATTTTTAGATGTTATGAATATAGCGTGTATATTCCTCCTGTCAGATGACGTGTGCATGTGAAAGCTTGCTTACGCCACCCAATAAAACAAGTCACAATTGCTTAAATCATGCAATTCTGCAAAAAATAAAATAAAATAAAATTATTGAGTGGCGGAAACAAGCCATTTTTATGTCATAATAAATTACAGATTGTTCATTTCGTAGTAAATAGTAAAAACACATTGCATGCATATATGGAGGACTAGGACAAAATAAATCATTGTAATTTTTTAAATGATAAAACGTGAAAATGTATATCGTCCATTATAAATCCAAAAGGATTTATTTCCATTCAATTATTAAATTGATAACCGATTTAATTGTATGTGTCGCTCCATATAAATGACATTTTATGTAAAGATGTTTTCAAAAACGACTCCGAAATGTTTTATTTTGATGACTTTCATTTTTGATCAGATGTCTCTCTTAGTGTTTTACAAACGTGAATTAGGTGTGTGACCTCCAAAACTTCCACAGGAGATTGTGATTAAAACACTGGTTGAGTTTTTAAAAGCACAAATCTCAGGGTTATCTAGTTCTTCCTTGCAATACGATCCAATCAACTTTCAATGCAAACCTACGCCCTTGATGAAAAGAGAGAGAGAGAGGTAGAGAGGTTGGCGGTAACTTGTACCCTATTGGATGGAGGCTGATGGATGGATGAAATGCTGCATTATGGGCACTGCACCTTGGCACACGTTGCGACACGCCTAGAGAGAGCGAACCTGCAAAGCTGGAGAATGTGAATGTGGGAAAACCAAATGCAATCAAATCTAAATCGATGGAGACGACAGTCAGAGCTTCTGAGACAATAGAGAGAAGCGTTGGGTCATTGCATCCTACACCAGTATCATACAACACTTATGAATCACAAACCTCTGGATGCATATGCTTTATCATTAATGTGTCTGGATGTGTAAGCTAAACTGTAGTAATTGTGGCCATGCCTGTGCTGATCTGATGTCCAGTTCGGTCGCATCTGTGAAAGGCACCGCCCAGAAATCTGGATTCACACTCAACGCTGCATTATTATACTCTATTTTAATGAATGACAGCCAGGCGGTGACACACAATATTCCCAAATAAGCCTCGTCATGATTTCAGCAGGACTGTGACCTGTCAGTCGGGCCTTTAGACTGAGGAACGTGCGCGCGCTCCCTCGAATCGATTATGTCATCAATAAAAGAACGTTGAAAAGAATAAAGAAAGAACGTGCGCGCGCTCACTCGAATCGATTCTGAAAATCAGCGGAATGCGACGAATGCATTATTATAGTCTATATCACTGGAAGACAGTTCACTTCGCGTGATTATAACTACGTGAATAGCCACATTACAAATGAATCATGCATGTGCAGAATAATGCATAAGTTGCACTTACCGATTTCATGGCAGAAGCCATATCGTCATATCTCTCAGCCTGCTCGGACAGCCGGGCTTTCTGGACCAGCTGCTCGCGGTCGACCATGTTTAAATCGCGCTTGATTCGGGTGATATGGGTGTATTTTAGTGAATATGCCGTGGGACGCGCGCGAGCTCCTCTTGCCGCTGCAGCTGCTCTCTCTCTCTCTCTTTCTCTCTCTCTCTCTCTCTCTCTCTCACACACACTCTCACTCACTCTGCTGCGCGTGCCGATGCAACACGCCCCTCCCCCTCCTCACGCTTTCACTGGATTGCGTCATCAGTTGTGAGGGGGTGACGTCAGGATCATGAGGGGTCTCGCGCGACACTGACTCGATCGAAAATTACTACAAAATCTCAAAGATATTGATGAATTGTGCGTATATAGGCTATTATTAGTCCCAGAATAATTAAAATAATGTTTTTTTATTTGTTTGTTTGTTTATTTATTTATTTATTTATTTATATAGCGGAGTTTAATACATCTCACGTTGCCCAGAGTGCTAAAAACACACACAAAAAGTATTTGATTTTCTTCAAAGCATTTTGCATCGCCATTGAATTATACAAGTTTTTATGTAAATCTGTTATGATAATGTGTATACATGTACATGCACTGTTAAAGTTTCTACCGATATGTTTACTTTTTAATATTTTTAAAGAGACCAATAAAAAAATAACCAAATTATATTTAATCATATGTTTTTAAATTTGTTATTTTGTTTTTTTATTTTGCGAGAGAGGGAAGTAACGCACACGGACAGAGCTTGACTGAAGCGAGTTTTGCTCTAGATAGAAATATTAGAGGATATCGCTCTGAAAGATCATCCCTGTCCGTAAACACCCTAAACGCCTGTGGTGTGAACCGATCCGCTGCTCTGTTTAAACTATAGAAAACGGTAAAATGGCACAGTTATGTCCCGCGGTCCGCCATTTAATATCGCAGCTTTAAGGGCTCTATCATCTCAATAATAAAAGGGTTGGTTATTTATTTCTTAAATTTGGTTATTAGAATATTGAGAGTTGCAGTGTTACTGGGGCTAATTGTCATAAAGTTACTCCAGTGATTATTTTTCATGCTTGTTTTATTTCTTGAAGATATAAACTGAAGATATAAGTGATTAAGTCTTCTTGGTGATCTTCAGACACCTTCTTCTTGGCTACAGAAAGGCTATTGGAGAAAAAAAACATGACAAAAGAACCAGAACCATCATAACTAATATTAAATAGTATACAACATATTCATTATAAATTTAGATGTTGATAAAACACAGATGACGAAACTTGTATACGTGCTGGAAGAATTAGTAATGTGCTGTTTTGTCTTAACATTTCAAGAAACAACTTTAGTCCACCTTTAAGAATATATAATAGATGTATAGCACTTTATTTATGGGCAGAAAAAAGGCAAACATTTAGTGGTCTTTTAATGATCTTTTTTTATTCAAAAATCACTGGTCGGGAATTGCACAAATTCTAGACTGTAAAAAAAAAAAACGGTAAACTATCTGTGGTTGCCAGCATCATACCATAACAATACGGTGTGTTACT
This sequence comes from Pimephales promelas, assembly GCF_016745375.1. The sequence goes on along the minus strand of NW_024121976.1, from coordinate 940,042 downwards.
GTTTTTTTGTTTTTGTTAAATTAAAGGTTTATACTGTAGCTGACAATACGGTGTTTAGCTGTTCATTTTAAAAACAGTAACACACTGTATTGTTATGGTATGATGCTGGCAACCACAGCCAGTAGTTTACCGTTTTTTTACAGGATTATTTTTTACAGTCTTGAATAGTAATTAGTAATGTCTCCACAGTTCAGTGAATAATGCCTCCCAGTTAGTTTCAATCTGAGAGCGAATATTTAAATCTGGACTTAACATGAGCCTGATTCATTCGAAAGTCACCTGTCTTTGCTGTGTGTGTGTGTGTGTGTGCATGAGCATCGTCTTGTTGAACAAATACATCTCCTCATTTCTGGAAACAAGCCATTCTGCATTTATACTCTGGACCATTAAAGGACTTTTTTATGGTAGAGATGCATTATTATATTTCTCAGCAGATTTTCGAAGATGCCGCTCTGGATCTCGTGTTTCATTATGATTCATCACGCTCATATTTAACCAAAAACTTGTTTTTCTGAGACAGCAATGGCTTTTTGGGTTGTGCATTTGATTAAATTGAGTTTACTTCATGACCAATAATTTGTGGTTATTAAATTAAAAGCTTAGTGTTTTTTTTTTTGCCCAGGAATGTATATATATATATATATATATATATATACACTCACCGGCCACTTTATTAGGTTCACCTGTCCAACTGCTCGTTAACACTTAATTTCTAAGCAGCCAATCACATGGCTGCAACTCAGTGCATTTAGGCATGTAGACATGGTCAAGACAATCTCCTGCAGTTCAAACCGAGCATCAGTATGGGGAAGAAAGGTGATTTGAGTGACTTTGAACGTGGCATGATTGTTGGTGCCAGAAGGGCTGGTCTGAGTATTTCAGAAACTGCTAATCTACTGGGATTTTCACGCACAACCATCTCTAGGGTTTACAGAGAATGGTCCGAAAAAGAAAAAACATCCAGTGAGAGGCAGTTCTGTGGGCGGAAATGCCTTGATGCCAGAGGTCAGAGGAGAATGGCCAGACTGGTTCGAGCTGATAGAAGGGCAACAGTGACTCAAATAACCACCCGTTACAACCAAGGTGGGCAGAAGAGCATCTCTGAACGCACAGTACGTCGAACTTTGAGGCAGATGGGCTACAGCAGCAGAAGACCACACCGGGTGCCACTCCTTTCAGCTAAGAACAGGAAACTGAGGCTACAATTTGCACAAGCTCATCGAAATTGGACAATAGAAGATTGGAAAAACGTTGCCTGGTCTGAGTCTCGATTTCTGCTGCGACATTCGGATGGTAGGGTCAGAATTTGGCGTCTACAACATGAAAGCATGGATCCATCCTGCCTTGTATCAACGGTTCAGGCTGGTGGTGGTGGTGTCATGGTGTGGGAATATTTTCTTGGCACTCTTTGGGCCCCTTGGTACCAATTGAGCATCGTTGCAACGCCACAGCCTACCTGAGTATTGTTGCTGACCATGTCCATCCCTTTATGACCACAATGTACCCAACTTCTGATGGCTACTTTCAGCAGGATAATGCGCCATGTCATAAAGCTGGAATCATCTCAGACTGGTTTCTTGAACATGACAATGAGTTCGCTGTACTCAAATGGCCTCCACAGTCACCAGATCTCAATCCAATAGAGCATCTTTGGGATGTGGTGGAACGGGAGATTCGCATCATGGATGTGCAGCCGACAAATGCGGCAACTTTGTGATGCCATCATGTCAATATGGACCAAACTCCCTGAGGAATGCTTCCAGCAGCTTGTTGAATCTATGCCACGAAGAATTGAGGCAGTTCTGAAGGCAAAAGGGGGTCCAACCCGTTACTAGCATGGGGTACCTAATAAAGTGGCCGGTGAGTGTATATATAGGGCTGAAATGTCAACTTTATATATATATATATTTATAAAGTTGAGATTTCAGCCCAATATTTTATGAACGTCTGTACAGTAAAAAGAAAAGAAAAAGTGACATCATAAACATTCGTCTTTTTTTCTTTCAGTTTAGGTTTACCACATGTTTATTTATATATTATATATAAAAATCTCAACATCATTTTTGGCCTAAATTTCTTTCCTATCTTAATATACTATCATGCAATTAGGCCAATGACATGGTTTAGTTTCCTCAATACAAATGCAATATTCCTTTTATCCCATTAATTTTCATTCTGTTAATCTACTCACAAATGATGGAACAGAGACACACAAAAAAAAGACAGAAAAAAAATGAAAACATTTTTTTTTAGTATTAAAACCATTATTTTTCAATAACCAATCAAACCAATCAAAATGGACCTGAGAAATGTTTTTTGATTCCGATCAGACCAATTCAGACAAATATTTTTGAATAACGAATGATGTTTTGACAAAAATATTCAGATACACTTCAAAACAGAATTATTTTTACGTTACTTTTAGCATTCAGTTCCAGTTTTCGTACGGCATAATAAATGTGTTGAAAACTCCTAAAGAGACGAGAGTCTAAAACTTTGGTTTCCACTGTATATCAATAGCCTCAGCTTATTTATTCACCTATGTGTACACGCTCGTATAGTTTATAAAGTGCATAATTTGAATTTTCATTCATAATATTTATTACAGTTACAGTAGTAGCATAACTTATTTTTCATTGTTTCACACCCAAATAACTATTTCATCTTTAAAACCTATTCTTCAGGGTTGGCGTGAGGTGTTATGTACAAAATTTATACAAGTCCTGTAGTCGATGCTATTCTTATCCCCTTCCTATTGGATCAGGCTGGTGGGCGTGGCTTGAGGTGGGCGGAGTCATTAGAGTGAACATGTGACGCTGGCGTCCTCTGAATGGTCACAGTTGTGGACGTTCCACGCTATGTGAGAGCACCGAATGAGAGTATCTTCTGCGCCTGTGCATTTCAGATTGTCCAGGTGGATTGTGCCACGGCCGGGACCGAAGTAGGCCTGTACCTGTGCGCTTCTAGGCAGCCCGCAGGCCATCTGCCTACACACCACCTTAGCATCCGGCAGATCCCAGGCGTCATCACACACGGTACCCCATTCCCCTCTCAGGTACATCTCCACACGACCCTCGCAGCGGTGCAGGCCTCCAACGAGCCTGATGGTAGCTTGAGGAGAGAAAGAGAGAGAGCTGCAGTTCATCGACTGACCACTAGAGACCGGCTGCAGAAGAGAGTCGATCCCATAGACCCGCATGTTAAAATGCCCAACTTTACAGCAGAAGAAAATGTTTACATTCTGGTGCAAAACGTGGTTTTGGTCTATAAAGCTAATTTTGCCCTTCATGACGACTATGAGGGGCGTGAATGTTTTCATAACTCAATTCGTTTAAATTATATTAAGCCTTA